>CAJNIZ010046995.1:9952-20932 GCA_905231905.1 Symbiodinium pilosum | reverse complement strand
TGCATTCGGGTTCGTGGCTCCTATCCGGTTTTGTAAAGGAAACTCAGCCGGCATCCTAAATTCATTGCAGCCCCAGAGTGAGGTTGCTTCGGGGTATCTGAAGATTTTGACGGGTTTTTGGTGGTCCAAGCTCCTAGCCCCTCTTATACCCGAAACTTCATAGAGTCCTTGCGCCAGGAAGGCAAGATGCCCACTTGCAATCTCTTCGGGTCGTGCGGTGCATCTTGGCTCCAGATGGCTGTGAATTTTGGGTCTCGCGGTCTTACGCTTCAGGGTTGGGTCATTCCCCCTCCCAGTAACTGTCCTTAAAGGGGCCTTAGTAAGGGGGTTCTTATAACTCCTATAACCCATTGTGGTAACAGTTACTGTAAGGGGGAATGACCCCACTTTAGGGCTTGGGACGCCTCTATTTTGGCTAGCAATTTGCAATTTTCATATGAATCCCCAGGGAGAGCCCCTTCGTGAAGTTGCACGGCTAATTTGTGGCGTCTACAAAATTCCCGAAGATCCTGAACATTCTGCCCATTATGCCCATTTTCGAGGTAGAGTGGCCATTGCTCGCAGAATTCTCTGGGCTCCTAAAGGGGTTCGCAGAATTAGGGATTTATGAGCCTTTTTGCACGGGCCACCTTGTAACACATAGTTTGAGGGAGAATGCAAGGTCTTCACCTTGTATTCAAGGGCATGGTCAGGTTGATCCATGGCGTGTCTGATTGAAGCTTGCGTAATGTTTCAGGCTTCCGGCCAATTAAGAATGCCCCCCGCCTGATCTTGTTTTGCGTTTTCGGTCTACGGATAGGGGGGGGGGTGTTGCAATGCTAGACCTAGACCAGGGTGTTGAGGCAGGACTAGGTACTGCAGCTCGTAGTACCAGTAGTACTAGTAGAAGGAATTCTTTAAGATCGGGGCACTTTCGGGCGGACAATATTCTTATTGTCACTCCCTTATTTTTGTCGATGGGCCTTGTTTACACCTTGTCGGGCTCCGAACTTGTTAGAAAGCAGATGTAGTCTTCCGGGATTTTTCTGGTTCGGCAACAATATACTATTGTCATCTATTGTCACACCCACTTGAATAGCGTTACCAACACATCATATAGGTGGTTCGTCATGTTGCCCGTTGCTTTCTGTCCAGAAGAAGCCACACTCTAACATGCGGTACTTGTGAGGCCCATATTGAGAGAATTTGAAGACAGTCGTCAATCCTTCACTGCCTGAAGGCTAATTATTTCGTAGCTCTTTAGAGTTCGCCCAGCCCGCGCTTTTTCTCACATGCCAGACACCCTCCAGGCTTCAAACCCAATTCCACATTGTCAAATAGTGAGAGTTGGCCCATTGCTGAGCTCTGGAGTTGCAGACTCCCCCACCCTGAACCCGAATCTCTGCCCTCAGCTTAGGAAAGCATGTAAGCGTCGCTCGGAACTGTAGATCCTAAAGCCAAAATCCGGAATCCTAAGCCCTCAGCCCTAGATTTTTCACACCAGGCGGACCAGGCGTGAGGCGTGCAGCGGTACAGAGTTGCCGCGCCTGGGTGACGGTTTGTGATCTTTTCGCAGAGTTCAGGAATTGAGGTAGAGGATTGTAAAGTGCTAGGTGTTGAGCTATAGGAACTTCAGGGTTTAGGATGGATGGTTTAGGGTTCAGTCTTGGCGAGGTTCCTAGATGGTAGAAAATGCATCCTAAGCTTAAGCCGCCTAACCAAGTTGCAGAAAACATAGCTACTTTCTGTACTTTTCTTGGCAGGTCGGAGCCCATACAACTTGTACGCCGCAATCCCAAACACGCCAAACCCTGAACCCCGCTCCGTAAGCAATCATAAACCTGAACCTAGTCGCTGAGCAAACCTATACCCCAAGCGCTGAACCTACGCCTCAGACCCCTAAAGCCGAAACTCTAAACCTTCGAACCACAAAGCCCAAATGCTTAAACCCTAAACCCAAAGCTGAAAAGCCTCAAGCCCTCAACCCCGAACCCTAAACCTGAAACCCTAAAGCCCTAAACCCTGGGTGCAAACAGATGACTTAAAACTAAGTGTGGTTGTCGGGACGCGTGTGCTGCGCGCAGACATCATAAGAGTCCTCGAGTCAACAAAGAAAGCCAGCATCCCTGCACTCCAAACCCTACAGCCGTAGATCCTAAACCCAAAGCTCCAACCCTAAAGCCCTGGATCCTGAACCCCAAACCCTAAACCCAAACCTAAAACCTAAATCCCTAAACCCTCCAAACCAGGTGTGGGCTGGGGTCGATGCACCTCTCAATTATGGACCAGGCCGTGAGTAAAATCGGGAATCAAATAGACACCAGTATTAAGAATTCAGGATTTAAGATTTAGGGCTTACGGTTAAGGGATGTTAAGGGTTTAGGAATGGAATCATGGAGAATCACATGCACAAGCAAATGAGAGCTCAAATGGGAACCGGGGATGTATGGGAATGTCTAGGGTATAGGGTTCAGAATTGGGGCTTAGGGAATAGTACCCCCATAGTGCAGGAAATTAAAATTCAACCTGAAACCCTAAACCCTATTTATGTATATGGAAGCTTTCTTGGGGGGGGGGTATAGACTGGCCCATGGACTAGTACCCCTCAATAGGAATGAAATGGGGCTTCACAAGATTGTTTAGGGTTTAGCATTTTTAGGGTTTAGGGGATGTAAGAGCTAGGGAGAACAGTTCTGCTGTGAGTAAGGAACATACCTCAAATTATGGTGTGATCCCTATGTGCTTCAGGTCACATTCCTTAATCAGGGGGTATGGGGCTACCTGGGAAAACCCTCAACCCATTCCGGGTTCATGCTTCAGATTGAGGGCATTGTGTCAGGATTTGCGTTTAGGGTTTTAGGGTGGCAGATTCAGGATTCGTCGAGTTTTCCACACAGGGGGTTGTGACTGAGGGAGTCCCTTGTAGAAGAAATCCGCACGGCTCACATATACCAAAACCTTCCTCGTACCCTTGATTGGGGAGTCCTGGTCGAAATAGTGTGTACCTAGGCCCTAATAGGGTTTTGGGTTTAGGGTTTAGGGAGGGTCTTGGCTAGTTTGCTTGTGTTTTGCGCGCTGCCGGTGTGATCATGTCAGCCTTGGCAAATTGTTGGTTCTTTCGTGGTCAGCTTCAGTCATTTTACTGACTGCTGCAATCCCTAAGGGTCCAAGGACCCAAATAATTGGGCTTCAGGGCCCAAATACTGTAATATTAGTTGTATTTGGGCATGAAAGCCCTCGCATTTAGGTCCTTGGACCCTCAGGGTATTGGTATCATTGACACGAGATTTCCTGGCTTTTGCATATCAGGAATTCCTCCTAAATCAGTGTAATACTTGTCCTCCCTTTGTTCGAATTCCCACTGTACAGCGTGCTGTTGTGACTATAGATTTCTCACTCTGAATTCTATCATTGCAGTTGCAACCGCTACCTCTCATATTCGAGCTGTTTTCTTCTTCTGCTGCTACCGCTGCCCATAATCATCAACACGATGACTCCTCCCCCTCCTCCTTCTCATCCCCCTCTCTCTTCCTTCTACACATTCCAACTTCTACTGCGACTGCGAATGCTGCTGCACATGCACACTACACTAACGCAGTAGCTCCGCAAAGGCGACTGACACGGACCTTGGCTCCAGCACCTCCGGATGATTCGTGGAAACAGTTTCTGTTGGGCCACTACCAGTTTGAAACTTGTAGGGATCCCGAGAATCATGCGCTGAATTTGGGGTTTCTTCCAGATTTCCTGGCATGGCTTGTAAAGGCTCCGTAAAGATGGGACCTTATTCTCAGCTCCCTTTTCCTTCTCCCAAGTTAAGTAGACCCCCTAGAAGCACTGGTTAGGGTAAGCTAGCGTGGAGCATAGGACCCCATAAGAAGCTGCCGTTGAAGGCCGGCCCTGCACTAAGCAAGGAACACAGAGATAATCCTTCGTTGCATCGCACAGAAGGACAATGTCAAAACTAGAATTGTCCAAGGGTTCCTCTTTCGGTCATTTCTGATACTTAAAGATTGCGGAAAGGTGTGAGGTCATCAGTTCCCCGAAGAAGCTTGTTTATGTTGTCTCCTCAAGCAGAATCGGTCGAGGTACAGCGAGGGACCCAAGGCTTTAGCCAGGGACCCTCATTTGATTTTTGCCGTCGTGTTCCAGCCTCCGTGCGACATTAATCGACAATTCCATTATAGCAATTCGTTTGACCCACACATGATGGTGTCAGGACTTGCATTGAATGCGCAGAATGTGCAGATATTTTGCACCCTGGCCGGACTCGCAACGACGTTTGTGAGGATGGTATGCAACCGCGCTTCAAGCGTGGATGTTCCCAACAAGTTGGCATCCAATTTAGAGACTCAACAGGTCTTGCCAAAATCTTTAGAGTGACGCCGCCCTTCCCCCGCAAATCTGTTGTCCTCGGGGTTTTGAGACGCTTGCGCAAGCTAGTGGTGAGAATAAGGAATGACTGAGGTGTAGAGGCTTGAATTTCAACTGAGTAATGTTTTTTGGGGGGGATATCATGGTACCCAATATAGAGTAAGATTATACCTTCCTTTTTGGTATAGTATTTTACATAAGGAATATTGTCTTGCTAGGGTCAACCACCAAAAAACATTACTCAACTATTGTTGCATCAGCCTTGCGGAACGCATTTGCTTAGCTTTCCTTCAACCTCGCAAATGCCGTGCTCATGTTCCAAGTGCTTCCCGAAGCAGCATGCCCGTCTCAGCTATAGTCTAAACTCCTCAAAGGGGGTTATATAGGGGGTTCTATAGGGGACTACTAGGAGTTTAGACTATGGCCCATCTTGATTGGACCCTACAAAGGCGAATTCCGACAAGCCCCAATGTCATCCCCTCCCCATTACTCGGGTTCCCCACAGATCCTTACATGTACCACCTGGACGGGTAAGGCCGCTGAACTCCCAGAGCGAAACTTGGGGGATGGATTGGATTGAGCGCGCTCTATTGTGTAGGGGCTGCCCCTGTTACGACTTGGGAGCTTCTGAAGGTTGAGGGCATTTCCCGAGCTAATCCCATAATGTATGCTCGATGGGCGTCCAATTTTTGGGCTGATATGGCTCAAGATCCGCGTGCTTTTGCAGTTTGAGACAAGCCAGCTGCAAACCTTTCCGCTGCGCCTCGGCTTGCATGTGACTGATTGTCGTAAGTATGCTCACGCCTTGCATGCCTTTCGGAGTACAGCACCTGACAGTCTGTATAACGTGACCTACATAACATGTCAGCCGCAAGGCCCAGACCCGAAGCGTCCAAGGACCTGAATAATAGGGTTTTAGGGCCCAAATACCATTAATATTGTAGTATTCGGGCCCTAAAACCCTACTATTTGGGTCCTTGGACCCTTAGGCAGACCCTTCAAAACCCCAGACCCTTCATCCTTAAAGGGTTTGCTGCTGCAAGGGTGAAGCTACCAGGCTAAGGGAGCCCAATACCCCGCAAGAAGGAATAATGTAGACCCATGGGGATGAAAAAGGGATGACACAGAGGTTATGTAGGGGTAATGGAAAAGAACATGGAAACTACTATTTAGGGTTTAGGGTTTCGGATTAATAGCCATTTCCTTTTAAGGGTTTTATGGGGTATTATAGGGGTTTATAGGGTATAATAACCCTCCTCAATTTTTAAGGGCCTACATATTCGGATCCCTATTGTACTCCCTATTAAGGGAAGGGGGTTCATTGATCGGGTCTCCTTAGGGATTACTTTCAACTTTCATTGTAGTATAACCCTAAAGAATTATTGAACATGATATTTTCATTTTAGGTCCAGGGGACTACAGTCAGTAAGTAAGGTATATCGGACTCTGGGGCTTGGCCACGCGCCAAGACGATTTGCGTTGGTGGCGTTAAGTAGGAGGCCATCGTCCGCATAGGGAATATGGCAGTAAACTAAATATAGGGGTTATATACATATGGGGATTATATTCTCTTATCCCCTACCAACCCCCAGTAAGTAATTCTGCAAGCAAGATCCAGGTCACGTGTACTTATCTGTGCCTCGAAACTGATACTTGTAGCCATATTACATAATCATATAAGCTCTAGTCTGAACTCCTTAAAGGGGGTTATTTAGGGAATTATTTAGGGGACTACTACAGAGGATATTAAGGGGCATACTAGGAGTTTAGACTGTAGTTCATATGCTCGCCAAATCCATGGGCTCCTGGCGTGTCGTTCTTTTCATGCAGCCAATCCCTGGGGCTCCAAATGGCCCAATGTAGGTACAATTTATAGACATAGGGGCCCAATGTAGGTATCATTTAAAGACGTGGAGGCCCAGGGAATGCATTATTTTGAAGGCATGGAACCCCGGGGTATGGCCCTGTCAAACAAATGATCAATGACAGTGGGCCAACACAGGACCCCAATGTCTATGAATGGTACCTACATTGGGTTATCTGGAGCCCTGCTGATACTATGCTCTCGAGGATTGTGCACCTATGCGTGACATGGCCACCTCATCGAATTAGAAGCATCCTGTCTACTCACCTGCCCACCGTTACTTCCATGTAGAGGCGGAAGAAGCCCCGGCTAGGTTACCGTAGGGGACGGGTTTAGGGTTTAGGGTTTGATTCCTTGCAAAGCTGGTGCCGTTTGACATCGCATGTTAACTTGGAGGTTCGGGCGGTACTTCAAGCAACATGAGGAACACAGTTGGGCTCCAGCACTGAACCGTAACCTAAACCCTGAACCATGCAGGGTTATCATCTTATGATGTACCCCTTATAAAAACCTATATTATCCTTATATTACCTTATGTAATATAGTCTATATAGTAGTCTCCATTTTCTGTTCCATTAATCTTTTTTGGCGCTCCTTTCCCACAGTAAAGTGGAGCTCTGCATGGAAGCCGAGGGGCAGACCTCCAGCGCTCAACCCAAGCCTCTAAAAGCCCTACACAATAAGATGCGAAGCACCTTATTCTTACTGGTGGTTAGTAGGGCATAAGAGAGCATAATCGCTACGTGCTCCCCATATACTATATATATAGATATATATACACCCTCATGGCCCACTGACCCGCAGCAATTATCTCTAAGCATGTAACAATCATCAAAGCAGTTGGGATATAGGAGGCATGTTGAAATTGCAGGGTTTCACGCATGCCGTCAGACTGAAGACTTCCGATTTGAAAGCAGCCGAGGCCATACTTCGATATGGGCTGCACCGGATCTGCAGATTTGAAGCTGGCGATGCTTTGCCGAATGGTAGTTGCTATGAGGGTGCGGGGGATGTGAAAAGATGTGTATCCATGCATTTTTACGGCGCCGGCATGCGCAGGTACACACTGTATACTTGCAGGTTTTCTTGATAAACCTCTGAAGGGTATCACTGCACCACCTTACTAACCCCTAACATCCCAATTCTCGCAGTCTGAAGCCTCAACCCTTAACCCTAAACCCCAAAAGCCCATGAACTCGTGAAACCTAGAGCCCTCGAACCTTAAATCCGGTATCAGAAAGATGCAAGTCTAGCAGTTTCCTCAAATAGGGGTACCCAACTAAAGAGCCCAAATACTGTAATCCTTATTATGGAAACCCCGAAAAGGTACCCCTCATTTTGGGAAACCCCTAAGCAGTGATCCAGTCGAAGCTCAGATCATTTTTTCAATGCGACATGAAAACCCTTTTTGGGCCGAGTGCACACTCTCCGTCCCCTTCTGATTTTTTTGGGGGCTGGGGTCTAAACTCTAAACCCTAAGCCATCAACCCTAAACGTTAACTAGCCCTTGCTGCGCAAGTCTTACAAGCAGTTCACCTACACGCCGACCGGATCGTGCGAGACCGTTGCAGGTTGAACCCTAGGGGTGCAAATGAGCTATGGTCTAAACCTTCTTACGGGGGCTTAGTCTATATAGGGTTTAGGGTCTAAACTCCTTAAACGGGGTTATATAGGGGATTATAAAGAGAAGTATTATAGGGGGTATTAAGGGGGATACTAAGAGTTTAGACTAGAACTCAAATGGCGACAGACAAGGAAAACTGTAGCAGAGCCTCACTGTGAGTCGTCTGTGTAGATTTCAATGTTGATCCTTACTTCTGGGGCCCACCAAAAAAGCACCTTTGATGATTGGAAAACCTAATCCTTATAAACCACAACGTCACACCGGTTTCGATTTCATTTGCCATGTCATGTTTGATTTGGTTATCCATTTTCGTTAGGGTAATATGCCTATGCCTTAAACCCTAATTGCCTCCCTATATATTCCTACTAATCTCCTCCGCTAATATTAACTCCCCCAACCCCGCCCGCTGAAATCAAATATTCCTTACAAATATAGAATATCACAATGGGAAAAAATATTGGGGGGGGAACTTTAATATCGGGGAAATATGTAACCCTAAACCCTGAACACTAAAAACGGAATGAAGCCTAAACCCTAAACCTGAAACCCTAAACACTAGACCCTAAGCTAGATTATAATGTATCCATGAGACCAGGTCCTCTTGTGAGGGGGACCCGAGGGATGTGGTGCTTTCTCCACTGGCTGAGGTTCCTTGGCTTAGTGGGTTGGGGCGTAGGGTTTAAGGTTTGGGGTTTAGGTTTTGGGGTTTTAGGTTTGGGGTGCGGACATTTTGAGAGTGTTTTTGAGCAAATGGTACTGTAGGATTATGAAACAAGGATTTGGAGAGGATAAGCTTACTCTCATTTAGGGTTGACTTGAAGGATTCGGAGTCAGGACTTACTGTGACTTTCTGTTGATGGAGGAAATCTCGCACCACTCAAAGCCCTAGAAATCCGAGGATAAACTGTAGTTTAGGGACCCTACGCGGTGCAGGATTCCCTCCATCAACCGTAAGGTTCAGTTTTGGGGCCTAAGGTAGATTCCTCTGTAAGGTTTAGGGTTTAGAGTTTGGGGTACCTACTTGATGCAGGGGTTTGGTTAGGGGTTTTGATTCGGAAAGGCATGAGGACGGCCAGCACATAAATATGAATGAAGGCTTTGGCAAGCCCCACGTTAGGAGCCTGTAAGCCTGTAATTATCATGTGATTATAACAGGGGGTCCAAAATTAGTTACCAGAAT
Organism: Symbiodinium pilosum; assembly: GCA_905231905.1. Lineage (NCBI taxonomy): Eukaryota > Dinophyceae > Suessiales > Symbiodiniaceae > Symbiodinium > Symbiodinium pilosum. The sequence goes on along the minus strand of CAJNIZ010046995.1, from coordinate 11,914 downwards.
CCTCTTAATGGGAACGGTGGTTGTTTCAAGTCAGAAGGTGTGACGCAGTTCAAGGTAGGGTTCGGCGGGTTTAGGGTTAGAATCTGCAAGCTCTGAACTTGAAGCTCTTTGTGCGAAACCGAAACCCCAAATTTCGAAAGCCTTCACCCCAACCCCCTTTCACCCTAACTTTTGAAAATTCCGCAAATTACTCTACTATATGAGCAGCTTTTCTTGTAATGTAAGAGAAATGAAGGCAGCGAAGCTGCAAGAGTTTCCACGTATTTCAGTCCGGCGTAGCTTCACGTAGGCATGCGAAGGCTGCCTTATCCGAGTAGTCTGGGCAGGAAACCGCTCTGTAGACGCAAGCATGTTACGGGTGCTGAACAGAGTCTGCATGGGTCAGGGCAGCTGTGTGGTTCGCGTATGTACTTGAATGGTATGAATATGACCTTGTAACCTGCTACCGTAGGGAGCTCCTATTCTATACAGGAACTCCAAGCACCTTTTTGTAAGGGTAGTTGGGGGTCCTGGTACGTACAGTAGGTATGATTTCAGTGTCCAATATCTGTAAACCATCCGGCTTACTCAAGGTCTCATGGGCGCGTTTGTCTGAATTGTAGTCGTTGTAGTCTTTTTTTTTTTGTGGGGGGAAGGGGGGGGGGCGGTATTGGTGGTTGGGCACTAGACTATAACTTTTGATTCTCGTATTTGCAGATGCCGTAAGAGTTAGAGAAGAACGCACAGCGATAGCCTCAGCAATACTGGTCGGGACGTTCATGGACATGATTGTCAGAACAGACTGGCATTTACGTCAATGATCGAAACCGTAGGGGTAGCAACAACAGCAACAGTACCATTTAGGAGTATGGCTTCACATGCCAGTTTTGGCAGAAACACTGAACCCTAAAGCGTAAACCCTATAAGCTTGAAACTCATAAAAAAAATCGCTCTCACAGCGACCCAGGCTTCCATTCTTGACGTGCAAAGGGATCATAATGTGGGTTGCTGTGAAGGAACTTAGATTAAGTAGCGTTTCGGGCTTAGGGTTTTGGGCTTAGTAATACGGTTTCCTCATGCTCGCTTCATTTATGTTCCTTAACAGCAACCTATTAATTTTGACAAGCATGAGTATTGAGCGCTCTGACCTCGACGGAACAAGAATTTGTTCTCAAGTGCTCTCCTTTGGACTGTGAATATTTCACGTGGGGCGCCTTGGGATGTAGCGACTCTGAACTCGTACGCAGATGTCCGGGATGAATGTAGCTTCTGAACTGGATCACGCCGCGCAAAGGATGCTCCCAGTTCCGGAAGCTCATTTAACCCATTATATTATTATTTCAAATCATGACAGCATGGTAGGAAAAGGCCACAGCTTACGAACCCCGCCGTGCATAGGCCGACATGTGTCCGGACGAAGACGCTGGTCCCATGCCGGTGGCGCTCAAGTTGAAGAAGGCTGGGACTAGGGCTCCAAATAACCACTAGCATTCTCCCGCGCAAGGCTAACCCATAAGACTATTATTATCCATAGTACTTTGCAAGTAGCAGCACAGGATCAGTGAGTCTTCGGTCCCTCAGGGCTGGCAGTCCTACAATTAGAGCCCTTGATATTACCGTTGTTCTAGACGGTTATCGGTGCGGAGGCAGTTCTCAAAGTATATTGGGTTCATTTGGGGTCCATATAGGGGCCCCCAGTTTATGGACCCCCATGTTGTTGCTGAAGGAAGTCCATGCAGCGCAGGCTGAGGGTGCATGGGGTGAAGGTTGTTGTAGTTTTTGCAGTATATGGGGAATCAGGACGGTGTAAGGTTTCCTCCATCTACCGCATTTGTGCCCCCTTCAGGCAACCACGCTCTGTTTGTCATAGCTGCTCCCGCGTTTCTTTCCTTTAGTTTGTCATAGTTTCAAGTCTCCAGATGGCAACCTGCCAGTATGCAGACTGTAGACCGTGCACTGTAGACCCCTTGTGGTGACCGTACC
>CAJNIZ010046994.1:24558-37913 GCA_905231905.1 Symbiodinium pilosum | reverse complement strand
TTGCCAATCTACGGGGATCGAATTTCTAGACTGCTTACCCAGACCCTTAAAGGATCCAAAAAATGGAACCCCCCCAATATGAACCCATTACTACATTGGGGAAACTAGGGGATTATTAGGAGGTTCCATTTTTTGGATCCTAAACCCTAATCCCTAAACCCTATATACCCCTATATAGACCCCTATAAACCCCTTTAGGGGGTTCCATTGTTTGGATCCTTTAGGGGGTCTGGGTTAAGGGTTTAGGGTTGCCACTCCGACCCTCCGTTCCCCCCTGGCCCCTGCCGAATCTTCTTTAAAGTGTACCAAGTTTTGAGGGTTTAGGGTTTAAGGTTTGGGGTTTAAGGTTTAGGGTTTAGGGACAGGCAAACCCAAGCCCAGAGTCCTGGAACTCAACCCTAAGGTCTAGGGTTTAGGGAACTAGGGGTTAAAGTCCCTTTCTAGGGGTCCCTATAATAGCCACGACAGTATGTGTGAGTCTATTTGGGGTCCCCCCTTCACGGCAACGACCCAATGATATCCGGTAGTTTGCATGTTCTTCCCTTCTCCACTATTCTACTCAAAGAGGCAGTAAACACCAGGGTAATTTAGAACAATTTTAATTCCCAATTTAAGACCATTCTGATACTGTTCCCTATATAAACCACCATTTAGGCTGAGGTCGGTTGGGTCGCTTTTAATTGTCCATAAACGCGGAACCCTACTTGAAAGGTCAAGGCGCTTAGTAATTAGAGGATAAACAGGTGGTTCTAAGTCCTCTAGCTGGGGTTCGTCTGTTTGAGCCCTGAAGCCCTAGCCCTAAAGCTTAAGCCCTAAGCCCTAAACCCCTACACCCTTAACCCTTCCTGTTAGAAGCGAACCCTGATGGCAAGGCTTTAAAGCTTGTATATCGCGGAAACCCTTCAGGGGTACGACCCTAGGGGCACAACCCTGGAACCCCTGGGTGCCAGGCTTCACTGGCCCCGCCATGGCTCGAATCCTGACTTCGGCGATTTTGACGCTGGGGGTTCCCCGAAATCGGGGGTACTGTTGTGGGTCCCTAAACCCTAAACCCTCAAACCTTTTGTGGGCGTCCTTATAATAAGGATTCATGTATTTTGGGGGATCTTTGGGTCCTCCTATTCATGAAAGGTAACAAACATCCGCCGCAAATATCTAGTATGCCCTAAACCCTAAACCCCCTAGCTGTTAAGTTTTTAATGCTATAGGGGGAATAGCCATGTTTGGGGTGGTGGGGCTTGCGTTGTGGGGATGGGATCCATTGTGGGACTGCTTTTTACACAAAACCTAGACCGCGCACCATAAACCCTCAACCCGAAGACCCTCAACCACCATTTGGGGTCATGACGGGTGAGGTTGTTACTTGCCCAGGGGGCTTGTGGGTGTCAAGAGGGTCTAGGGTTCAGGGTTTAAGGTTAAAAGAATGGTTGGGAGGAGTTTGAGAACAGGCTGTTGTAAGGTTTGGAGCTCCAGACTTTCGAGACTTGTAGTAGGAAGTTAGAATCAAGTTTTTCGGCAAGATGTCAATATCTCCAGGGCCGTACCCTAAGATGGTACGCCGCAACTGCTCCTCCATATAACCACTAAACCCTAAATAGTGTAAACCCACCATATCCCAACCTGGGTCCTTTATTCCTCCAAAACCTCCTTCAAATTCCCCGCACTTAGGGGTACATCCCCAAGAGTACAATGCAAAATGCCAGCATCCTAGACTCTCTGTATTCTACCCCCCCTTCCCCTTAAAACCCTAAACCCTCACAATAACCTTCCCCCACCCCCTCAAAATAAACCACCCCAATATGAAATCAAAGGGCATATTTACCACTAGGGGGATGGGTGTAGCGGGGGGGAAAAGGTCTTTCCCTTGGCTCCGGACTGGGATGACCCGGAAGTTGAAGGTAGCCTGATGGCTGGAATCTAGGGTCTAAGGTTAACTTAGAGGTTTTAGGGTTAGGGTTTCATGCATATAAGGATCCAAGAGTTAAGGGCCCATACTAGGGGCCCATGGTTTCAACCTTAGATAGGGGCTTTTAGCAGGGCCCTCTTCTTAGGGTTGAAAATTCCAGTCCCCAAAATGGCCATAATGCAGGTTTGCTTTTTGGTTAGGATCTGCTTTTAGGGGACGTATACTCCCATCGGTCCTTCTTTACAGGGACTTCCAGAACAACCCTCATCTGGAGGTTTTGAACGTAGCGTGGATGTCTGACGGTGATCCCTGCACCTCATTGTGGATAATATGAGGCTACGTACTCAGGACTTTGGAAAATCATGAGAACCTTATGAAGGGCCATGTAAGGAAACGCGATCGCTGACTGTGCAAAGTCCTTGCAGGGTTTCAATCCCTAATCCCTAAACCCTAAACTCCCCCTAAACCCTAAACCCTAAACCCTAAACCGTGAACGTGTTCCTTTGAGGCTGGAGCTGGTTGTCCTAAACCCTATGCCTCTAAGGGATTTGTATTAGGGGTTCATCCTACCAACCTTAGACTACTGTAAACCCTGAAGGGGAACCCATAGCTAAGGAGTTCCCAACACCACCTTCTTGTTTAAGGCCTTCCGAAACTCTGAGGGATTTGGAACCCCAGTAGAAANNAAATCATAATTTCAGCTAAATATTAGGCTTGTTGGTAACAGAAATTAAGACTTACCTTCAGGAACCTTGTAGCTATGCCCGGAAGGAATCCAAACACTTCCCTGCTTGAAGCAAAAAACCCGAAGGCCACGGCCGGTGAGGTCTCAGGACTTCAGAGGCGAACCCGAAAACCCTGAATCTCCAACAAGTCATGCCGACAATAATCCCCTCCTCAGCTCAGTAGCATTTTTTGTGGTTGAACCTAGTAAGATTATAATCCTTATATAAAATACTCTACCCCAAAGGAGGATAGAATCTTACTCTATACTGGGTACCATAGTATCCCCAAATAAGATACTACTCAGCTATGGCTACCCCACTTCGAACCTCAGGAGGTTACCTAGGACCCGCCCAGTATCTGGACAGCCCCGCCATGTCGACGTTTGCCAAGAAGTGCGTCCCAAAGTCTACACCAACCCTAAAGCTTTTGCGCAAAATCCTAGGGATTCGGGTTTGGGGTTCAGGGTTTTAGCCCTTCGTTCCAGCAAGATGCGGATCTTCTAACCGCAGCGGCTGTTGGGAGTTCCGGATTTGACTCCTACCCCTATGATACCATCTAACACTTTACTACGTTTGTGCAGGGGTTCGGTATGGGAAGATAGTATACAACCAAAAACTCCATGCATTATTAGGACCGTGCTCCTTTGGTGCTACATTCATTCGGCACCCCAAACCCAGAATGTCACTTGGTACCTGGGTTCCAGGCTCTGTTCATTGTGCTGAGGTCAGGAGGCTGCGGCACCTTCACAATGATGGCCACCTGTACAGAAATTTGCCAGGTGTAGGGTTCCGTCGCGGGTCCTCCACCAAACCCCGTACACACCGCAACGCTAAGCCTACTGTTCTGTTCAAGGGCATCTAAAGATTCTTTTCAAGGGGGATCTTTAGGATGTAGGATATATCTACATCTAAGGGGATCCCAATATAGACCCCCAAATGGTAGAATCCTGATTCAAGGAACCCTAAAAAGGTCACCCCAATTTTTGGGCCCCCCCCATATATGTATATATATATATATGTAACAGTATCTGCATATGCACGTGTGATCCCCAAAGTCCCTAACCCGGACCCCCAAAGGGATCTAAAAGTTAGATCCCCTAGATGACTATGGGGAATTCTGCAGGGATTGTATAGGGGTTATTATGGCTTTAGAAAAGGGATCTAATTTTGAGATCCTCCCAGGGGTCTGGGAAGGCTTCATGTCTGAACTCACCAAACGAAAAAACTTGTTCCGGCTGGGTATGTATCGCTGCAAGGAAAAACTCAAGCACAAAAATTAACAGAGACGTCCAGAGAACAGAGATACACCCAGAGTATATCCGAAGCCCTACACTATAAACTCCAATGCTAGTGTTGCAACGCCTTGATTCAAGTGATCTGTAAAGGGGCCAATAAAAGCCCTAAACCCTAAACCCTAAACCCTGAAGGGAGACCCATAGCTAAGGAGTTCCCAACAGCACCTTCCTGGTTAAGGCCTTCCGAAAGGTTTGGTATGATCTCCAAATATGGGAACCTCATGTAAAGGCTAGACCCAAACCCCTAAACCCAAGCCTAAGCTCTAGACCGAAACCGCACCCCTCTACAGCCTAAACCCTGACCCTGAACCCTAACCCTAAACCCTAAACCTTGATTCCTAGGCCTCAACCCTAACTCTACACCTTGAACCCTAAGCCACTTGCTGAAGTATATAGTGGCCTTAGAGATGCCATGGATTGGGGTGCAGGAGTCTCTGCAAGTTAGCTACTTATGCATACTGTATACATATGTATAGATATACGTACATGTGTACCTACCAATAAGTATATCTAACTATATAAAAGTGTATTTCTACATATATCAACTTGCATGTCTATCTATCTGTATAGATATATATATATATATATTTGGGGCTTTCCCAACATTATGGGTACCATCTTGGGGGTCCCAATAATAAGGACTATAATATTTTGGGGCCCATATTGGGGTACTGCCATATATATATATATGTTTTATACATATGTTTAAACCTATAAGTATGAGGATATGGCAAATTGTTGATCACTCCTTTCCAAACTGCAATGGCTCAGGGTTCGGGCTCATTGCTTACGGTTTGGTCCAGGAAACGGAGTTCAGATCATGGGTTCCTCTACTCCCCCTAAGCCCATACTTTAAACAGGCACATCTCAACCCCGTCTTTGGACCGTACCGGACGAAATAATCCACTGATTGCTCCCTAAACCCTGAGCCGTAAAACCTAAACCCTAAATCCTGACATTGACGACTCTAACCCAACCTGTTTCCTCGCAGTTAGGGCAACCCCAGGTACCTAAGCTTTTTAGGGTTTAGGATCTAGGGTTTAGGGTTCAGGGTTTACACTTTGGGCCTTTTTCTACCTAGGCCAGTGTACTCATTATTTATCCCCCAAAAAAGGGCACTAGGACCCTGCTGCTACACTTTAGGTTTGGGGGATAGGGAACCCTGGACTACTCTGGAGAGGATATCTTGTACCATCCCATGTGGGTGTTTTCTAAAATCAGGTCTGTCATTTTGTGCGTTCCAGAATAAAGGCGATAGTATATTGGGCCCTAGATTGGGTCCCCAAGCTTATGGAAACCAACATGTACCTTGTATTTTTTTAAAAGGAAATATGATATGTTTGGGATTGTAAGGTGATGCACGATTTCCACCATTAGTTTAGGTTTTAGGGTTTTTGACTGAGGGTCTGGGGTTGAAGGCGTGAGACGTAGGGTTTGGCGTTGAGGGTTGTAAGAAAATTCTAGCATCCAAATTGAAAACAATGGCTGTTTTGCTGCCAGCCATCTCTCTCAATTGTTCGTGCATGGCTGCAGCACCTGCATTCTGCCTGGAAGCCGGAGTAATTGCTTGCCATCATGTGACTTCCAGGGCTTAGGATATTGGGGGAATAGGGGTAAATACTATGCAGCGTGCTGGAGCGTATCACTGCAGGCGAATGTACTGTCCAGACCTGTTTAAAGGTCGCTTTACTGGGACATTCAGCCAGCGCGTGAAGACTTGGGCAACATCGGCAGATGTTGCAGCACAGTTCCCCTGGGGTCAAAGACAAATTACCTGCGTGAACAGCTATTGCTGTGATCTACATGGTGGAGGGTTTAGGGTATGGGGCTTTCTCAAAACAAGGATGCACTGCTAGCGACTGTAGGAGGGGTTTTTGGCCGCGATTAGTACGTCCAGTCCCAACTGCCTCCAACTCTAAACACTTCTGAGTGCTTGATCGGGGATTGAAATAGACTCATGCGCAGCAAGCAAAGTCGATTCGATCATTCACTTTGCTTCTGTCATGATACATTGCAGCGCTTGTTCGCACCGACAACAGTATCGAATAGATGGATTTTGTGCTCTGATAGATGGCTGCTTCAAGCAATTCGGGGCCGTGGGGAAAAAACTCCTCAATGACCCAGCCCTGTGCAGAGCCCTGTTGATACAAAGGCATGGGAACCACTGTGCCCAGACCCCTGAGAGGATCTAAAAATTAGATATCATATATAAAGCCATAATAACTCCTATATAATTCCTATATAATTCCCAATAGCCATCTAGAGGATCTATTTTTTTAGAGCCCCTTAGGGGGTCTGGGTACGGCTGTTAGGATTCCATGGCCTGTTCTACCAAGAAGCCATGCTGATCCCTACCATGTTTCCGCGCCCGAAATCAACAGCACTCGCATGCTTGAATCAGGAAACGGGCATGCATAGTCTCCGAGTGAAGCCTTCTGAAAAAGCCTCATCAAAAACGAATTATGCGTGCAGCGTGCCAAGTAGCTGGCAAATGGAGCTTTTAGCGTTCCAGGCACAAAAGGTCTGCATCAAAGTAGATGCATATGTTTGAATCAAAAAAGGGACATGCATAGTCTCTGAGTGAAGCCTCCTAACGGCGTTGACTGACAATGCCTCATCAAAGAGTTCTACTAATTACATGTGCAGCATGCCAAGTAGCTGGCAAGATGGGGCCTGTCGTGTTGCAGCCGCGTAGCGTCTGCACCAAAGTAGATGAGCAAGCGAGCCATCTTCCAATTCTTCTCAGCTGCCGCCTCTTGCAGAGGGTATGTGCAACGACATCCCCACAAACTCCTCTTGGGAGTGTTGAGATCTAGCTTGCCGTTCTTGGTGCTAAAGCCGCGAGCATGTAAGAAGTCTAAGACTAAACTCCTTGCGTCTCTCTCCAGCATGATGCGGCGAGCTCTTTCCTCCTGCTCAGTCCTTAGTGCTCTGACCGTGTTGCTCAGAACGTGAATCCCTCACCGCAGCTTGAATGACACAAAAAAAAACCTGCCCTCGAACAAACCCAAACAGCCAAAGTCATACTATCCCAGGAAGTCTCCTCCTGAAGCAGAGATCGCTGGTCGCAACGGCGTTCCGCTTAAAACTACATGGTTTAGGGTTTAGGGTTTAGGGCCTAAACCCTAAACCCTAAACCCCCGGCATCAGTCTGCAACTTGAGGCGGCCAGATCTCCATTCGAACACAAGGTCAGAGGCCATGGCCAGCAGCTGCCTTCCCCTGATATTGGCCTAGGGTTTAGGGGTTTATAGGGTTTAGGGTTTAGGGCTACGTAGGTATGTTATTACTGTAGTCTCCTTAGACCTATACTTAAAATGATATTCTTAATTCCTTAGGGTTATACAATAATGAAATTTGAAAAGTAATTCGTAAGGAGACTACAGATTACCATTCTGACGTGCTGCAGGATACAACTTGTTTTTACTTGGACTTTCCACTAGAACACCCAGCCTCATCGGAATCACCGGCTTTCTTTCGCAGAGCCGTAGACCCTAGATCCTACTGTAAGGTTCATTGGAATTTGTAAGTTTTGGTCGCACATGTAACTTTGGTCTTCAACATCTAATCTCCGAAGTTGGTGAAAGGGGGAATGAAGGGAAGCGGTAGAAACTACTCAGCGGTGCCCTCCACGAGCAGAAACATCTTGCGCGGAAAGGAGAGGCTGCATCTTCAAGGGGTATTTTCCCAAAACAGGAGGACCCCCATCTAGACCCTAAAATACTACGATCCTTAATATTGGGACCCCCAAAATGGCACCCCTAATTTTGGGAACCCCGTAGTAAAGGACCTGCATGGGGAGAAAGCTGAATTAAGGTTAGATTCTGGGAACGTAAATGATGTCCTTTTTGAAGGGTGTTTTAAAGGAGGCTTGTAGGTTTTTGGATACACAAGGGCCCACCGTAAACCCTAAATACTAAAAACCCCTAGGTCTGCAACATGCGCACAAGTCCTAGGCTGGGAACCCTAAGCCCCAAACCTTGAACCGTGTAGAGTCAAGGGTCCTCAGCCTCCAACTTCAAACCTACAGGTTAAGGTTTAGGGGCTTAGGGTGTAGGGCTTGGGGAGCCTGTATATCATTTTTGCCAAGTTGGGACCATTCTCGATATAAACAACAATGGGGTGATGATAAAACTCACCTGTCCCTGCATTCATGAATGCCCCCAGTGCTAAGATACCAACTAGAAAGGTTTAATATTGGCGTCGGGGTGCTTTCTTACAAGGGAAGGGGAATACACGTCAAAAGTGTGAGGACATGGAACTCCTAGCTGCATTTCCGCGCAAAGAAAAAAGGCTAGGACCCCAGTCTAGAGTCAAGGGTTTAGGGCCCAACCCCTCAATCCTATCAAGGAGGGTTCCATGCTCCAGGGCCCCAATACAACGATTTTGAGAAATAACGTGTTCATGTAGGGTTCTTGGAAGGATCCCTAAACCCAGGGGTAATTAATACTGTTAGCCCGGAGGTCTCTCTTAATTCGGGTTACTTAGGGATACTGAGGGCATAGGGAGTGTTGGTAGGAGAACCCGTGATTTGAGTTTAAATTCAGAGCAGCCGAAGGACCCTGGTGTCTTGCGTACATTCTCTTTGAGCGCGACGAAGTAGCTGCCTGTGCCATTCTGACTTGTCGGCGTCTGGAAGCCCTGAAGCCCATAAATGTCATACTAATAAAAGTAGGCATAATAGGAATACTACTAGTAACAATAAACAAAGTACTAGCACTAGTACTAGTAATAATAAGCCCCGAGCCCTGATGAACCCTAACATGCTAAACACATGAAGCCCAAGCCCTAGAACCCCACACCTCAAAGCTCTTTCCTCAACGGCATCTTATGAAACCTCTTGATGCATCTTCCTTCTTGGGTTTACAGAAGTCTGGTCCAGCAATGACCCAGGGGACCCCCCGCCCCAACAACGAAAGCCCTGAACCTCTGAAGTCTCAGCGTCTGGCGTCTCCGGTCAAACCCAAGATCTCTCGAACGGCGAAGTCTTGCCCCCTTGAATGAAGACTCATGAAGCGTAGTACTTACTTGCTTCGGTGTAGGGTCTAGGATTTAGAGTTGTCAGTTTCGGCACTTCATGGGATTGAGCCAACACTCATAACTTGGCTTCTCAATGTAGTAATCTCTGTGGGGCCGGCTAACGGAATTTCTGCTTGAAGATGGGGCGCTTATCATGAATGATGGGGAAGCAATATAGCATTATTGGGTATCCGACTGGGGGTTCTACTTGCTAGATAGGGGTCTGGGTCGCCCGGCGCCGCAATCTGCAGCTACTCCTCTACCAACCCCTCCAGAGTTCATGGAATGGTTGTGTCCATATCTAGGGGACCCCACTACCCAGACCCCCAAAGGGATCTAAAAATTAGATCCCCTAGAACCATATGGTAAATTATGTAAGGATTATGTGGGGGATATAATGGGTCTATATAGGGGATCTAATTTTTAGATCCTTCCAGGGGTCTGGGTATAGACCCCAATACACTACTATCCTTAGTGTTCGGACTCCCTAAAGGGTTGCTGAATGTCGGCATAAATCCTATACAACCTTTGATAACCCCTATGCAAGCCCTTAAAAAGGGTCATGGGTTAGCAATCTCTCACACGTTCATCATGGGTTCCCCTACTACCCCCCTCTATAACAACCCCCCCGGTTCCCTCCTTAATTAGCACTATTTAGGGAACATTGGACTTAACTAAGGTTAATTCAGGGGGAACCTAAACCCTAAACCGTGTAGTATAGAGGGCGGTAGTAGGGGAACCCTAAACCCTAAACCCTAAACAATTAACCCTACCACTCTTGACCGGCTACCGGGCCCGTGATAAATTCCAAACTCCCAACCTTCCTTTTCCAAATAAGCCCAAGGTTCAGGGTTTTGGCTTGTGGGTTCTGGCGTTTAGGGCGTTTAAGGTTCTGGGGTTTAGGGTTTGGGGCTTTAGGGTTTTTGGGGTGTAGGCTTTAGTGTTAGGAAGTTTGTTTAAGTCCCTGTAAAACGGAACCCCCCGCGATTTACTATGTACCATGTTACGGTAACTTCATTTAAGTTCCTTAACAGCAAGCCAGACAAGCCAGGGTTAAGGGTTAGGGAGCCCTACCTTCGAACCCAGGAACATTCAGTTCCAAGATTTCATATGAGCTATCGCCTAAACTCGTAGCATTCCCCTCAATTACCCTAGGGCCCTAGGGTGTAGGGTGTAGGGTCTAAACTCCAAGCCTCCCTCTTAATCACCCTAGGGTTTAGGGTTTAGCTTTTAGGCTGCAAACCCCTAGTGTCCCCCTTAATGACCCCTATCATACTCCCCTATATTATCCCCTAAACCACCCCTTTTAAGGAGTTTAACTTACATACCTCCTCTCAGAACCTAGAGTGTAGGGTCTCAACACTGAAGATCTTTAGGGTCGAAGGTAACAGCTGGGCCAAGCCGGACAGGAATTGCAATGCTCTTCGTTTTGGGGTCCATGTTATTTACTGGCGGTTAACAGGAAATAAGGGAATATGATATATAGGGGTTACATATGGGGATAATATTCCCTTATTCCCTACTCAGAACCAGTAAGGTATGTAAGTTCAGGAATCAGGCTCTTTAGAATAAGTGCGGCTGAGCCAGCAGCAGTTCGTGGAGTGCAAACAGTGTATCCTGCCAGCCAGGGAGCGGGTTTAGGGTTTAAGGTCGCATTTTTTGGGAAACTTCTGCAACAGCATAGAGAGGTAGGTACTATGCTTCGCGAAACCATGTAAGCAGCATAAGATCTGCACGCAAAAGCTCTAGCGTTGAAGCCAGAGTCTTAACGCACATGGGAGAAAGGATCAGTACAGTCCATCCCACAACCTGTTCAGCAAAGTGCAGTCTGAAATCCCAACCAGAGGTAGTTTCGAGCACGAAGCTGTATTGAAGGTTATGTTCGTTTCGTCGGGACTCTTAGGACGCTTCTGAAAACAGTCCTTTTACAGCTGTGAATGGGGATCACAAGGATTCATCTGCCACCTCTTGTAGAACCCCCACATCAGTAAATCAGTTTCAAGGAAGCCCTAGGGGCACTACTTGTAAGGATCCATATTTGGAGATCATGGAAGCACTTGGGGAGTCCTAGGTCGAGTGCAGTTTGAGTAAGAGCATGTGTTTTACTGTGGCTGGAGCAAACCTTGCACTACCTCATCTAGCCTATACCCACCCGTACTTTTCAACACTTTGGAGATGCTAAGTGGTGCAAGATTTCTTCGGAGGACCCCCCCACCCTGCAATAGTGGTATAATAAGAATATAAGAGGGCCCTAATTTAATCCCTATTATCCTTTATAGTCACTATTACTGGGTGGGGGGTCCACCTAAAAGATTTCCTCCATCCACCGTAGGACCTGTAAGATGATGAGCTGTGCTTGCGAAGTGCAGAATCAGTGGAAACTCTGATGAAGGGTTTAAGGGTTTAGGGTTTAGGGGTTTAGGGTTTAAGGTTTAGGGTTTAGGGTGTTAAGGCTTAGGGTAGTGGTACTGATGTGCAAACCGCTCGTCATGAACGAGTACACGCGCCAAAGGCTAATTAGGAATCCTTGAAAACAAAACGGACTTCTCATGTTCGGAAACCTCCATATGAGCCATAGTCTAAAACTCCTAGCATCCCCCCTGACAACCCCGTAATAGTCCCCTATATAATTGCCTATGTAACTCCCTTTAAGGAATTTCGACTATAGCTCATATGGAGCTACCTGGAGGGTTCAATGCAAACGAGCACTCAAAGTCAAACCTTATGCTTTAGGGTTTAGGGTTTAGGGATACCCTCAAAATCGACCTAGACCCAAGCATCCTCTATAGAGGCCGAATCTTTCAAATACACCTACATAGATCTCTTTCCAGGGTACTGGTGGGGTCCTGGTACGGTACACCTACGCTTGAAACCCAGTATCTTACACATCCTCTCCGTGACCACATTTTGCGGTCTAGTTTCCAATCCTCTAACCTACCCTACCCTGCTTTCCGAATTCCATCCTCTACATAACAAACTAGAAGGTACAGTCCCTGGCCCTATATAGGGCTTTCGTGACAGGCCTCCAGCTGGATAGACTTCTTATGCATCGTGCGGATGTCCTGTTCAAGATGAGGATGCTTTGAAGCACCCTGAAATTACTAATGAGGTTAGGTAACCTACTTCTAACGGGTTACAATAGGCTTAGAACGGGCTGTTTACGGGGTTCTATGGTAATTTCCCAAAATGGGGGGACCCCAATGTAGACCCCCAAATACTATAGTCCTTATTAGAAAGACCCGAAAGAAACCCCAAAGTGGTACCCCTAGTTTTGGAAAACCCCCATATAACATTAGCTAACTCCAGAGTCCCTCAAAGTACTGGCTTAGAGTTTGGGCTGCTGGTTTGAGGATTGGGGGCTTAGGGTTTGGGGTTTAGGGTTTAGGATTCACGGGGGTACATTATGAGACGCCAGAAGTATAGGGTGTCAAGAGTCTGGTCTTCTTCTACACTCCCACTCCTCGTATCCCCCTTACTTGACCCCAATACTACTCCCCTATAGGACCCCCTATATAACTCCCATTAAGGAGTTTAGACAAAGGCTCATATACATATAACCATACTTATAGCCCAATTATCAACCTACTGACATGACTCTAGTGGGGCTATACGTAAAACAAATTCTCCCCCAAAGAAATACAGGGATCACAGTGGGATGATGGAGGTCACATTAGGGATTCTGTATAGGGGCCATTTTGATACACCTCCATGTAGGTAGGCGATGTCCTTAAAGACTTGCAAATGAGGCAGGGCTGCTAAACAATGACGAGCCCGTATATCCTAAATGCCAACCCTAAATCCTGAAGCCTCAAACCCCAAACCCTTAAAAACCTAAACCCTAAACCCTAAACCCTTAAAACCCTAAACCCCAAACCCTAAACCCTTAAAACCCTTGAAACCCTAAAAACCCTAAACCCCAAACCCCTAAAACCCTGAGCCTAGACTCTAAGCTCGAAAAAATACACTCCACACCCTAAACTGCAATCCTTCCAAACTGTGGGTTTCCCAAAATGAGGGGTACACGTGGTTTAGGGTTTAGGGTTTTAGGGTTTAGGGTTTAGGGGTACCTTTTGGGGGTCCCCAGAATATGGATTATCGTATGTTGGGGTCTACCCCCCTCTAGAGGGAAGCTTCCGAACTCCGGTCCCTACACTCTAAACCCCTAAACCCAAAAACCCTAAGCCCCCAAAACCAAAAAACTCAAACCCCCAAAACCCCAAAACCCTAAACCCTAAACCCTGAACCCTAAACCCTAAACCCTAAACCCGAAACCCAAACCCCAAAAACCCCGAAAACCCTAAACCCCCTGGTCCAGATTAGCAAGCCGCCCGCCAAGCTCTCGCTCTTCACAGTTCCATGCCGGCTTTGGCCTCAGGGGAGCTTGGATGGTTTATTGGGTTTAGGGTTTAGG
>CAJNIZ010046994.1:5911-24458 GCA_905231905.1 Symbiodinium pilosum | reverse complement strand
AGGGCTTAGGGTTTAGGGTATATGAGCTATAGTCTAAACTCCCAGTATCCCCTTTAATACGCCCTATCCAGATATGCTCCCCTATATAGCCTCCTTGAAGGAGTTTAGACCATAGCCCATATGGGTATGTAGTAAATCATACGGGTTCCTGATGACATTCCGGCATTGGCCTCAGAACACCATGGCCTGCAATTCCCCAAAAGTTAAGGAAGGGAGCTTAGATGGTGTAGGCTTTAGGATAATGCTAAACTCTGAACCCTAAACCCTTAGAGGGTTTACTTGAGCCCTCTGATTCCTAGTAAATTTTGGGGGGTCTTGGACTAGGAGTCCTGACCAAAAACTACCAAACCCCAAACCCTGAAAACCCATAAAACCCCCTAAACCCTAAAACCCTACACCCCAAAAGGAACCAACTACTACAGCCCTCCAGGCAGGGTTTCAGATCTACTGTTGCAGCGTTCGGGGATGGCTCTACCTGTGCTTCTGCTTGCTGAAGTGTTTTGGGCCTATGCCTAGACTTAGGGTTTACAGTTTAGGGTTTAGGGATTAGGGTTTAGCGGGACCTGTGCCTACACTTAGGGGTCTAGGGTTTAGGGTTGAGGGTTTCGGGATTAGGGTGTAGGGGGACTTTGATGAGGAAGCATCATGGGGTCTCTCTGTATGCCCCTTCAAAGTGGCTCCTGCTACCGGATAGCTTTCCCGACCTGATCGTTGACAGTTCGGTCCCTTGTCGGGGTATCCCAAAGATTAGGTGGGCGTACGCTTATGGCGGCCCAAAAAAGGACCCTAAACCCTAAACCCTCAAACCCATATAAACTTACCATTGCTTAGGGTTCCCAAAGCCCCTGACTTTCAAAATTTCAAATTTAGAAAAATTCAAAATCCAAAATCCGCCCCCAAACCATAAGTAATGGCAATAAGTCTTAAACACCTAAACCCCTAAAGCCTATGATTTTGACAGCCTACCCCCTGATGGTGCCTATTTCTCGGCGAATTCATGCACACATGCCTTGATAGACCAGTAGAGGCGTCAAACGTATTCGAACTTTTGTCTGCGTGGTGCAGAATGGACCACATTCGCAGACGGTCCATGACTCTTTGGCCCCACCCAGACCCCTGGAAGGATCTGGAAATTAGATCCCCTCTATAGACCCTTCATAACCCCTATATAATCCTTATATAATTTCCCATATGGTTCTAGGGGATCTGATTTCCAGATCCTTTTGGGGGTCTGGGCAAGCATTTGGATTGGCCAGGAGATGACGCACGGTGTGCTCGGGGAAATTGTTTCCAGCACTTCCAGTCGTTGATTCAGTCGTGTTCCTAGTTGCTGAGTTCCCTGGCCCCAACAAGGTTAACCTTTGTATAATAATAGGACTATATATACCTCAAAAGGTTGAAGGTTACCTACCCAGCTACTAAGTGTTTCAACCTATACAGATGCAGAGCAGCGGCCCAGCAGTTGCTGCCATCAGCAATCCTTTTGAACTAATCCGTTAGGGTTTTGGGTTGAGGTTTAAGGCAATATTCACCCCCCTACCCTTGAAGGGGCATATAGGGGCCCCCCAATATTAAATGATTCCCGGTATACTGTAATAATCTTCAATACACCACAATGGGGAATATTTCATCTTGGGGGGGGGGTGGAGTGGTTTCATATTAGGGGAGGGGGTTACTGCTTGGAGGTCCATGGGTATTACGTACCCACATATAACTCCCCCAAGCAGGCATGTGGGATGTCTCAAGATTCCATATGCCATAGAGGTCATGATGTATGGCCCCCTAAGCCCTAAACCCCTCTTCGAATCCTAAATCAATAGCCCCCCAACAGTATGCTGCTCCCTACAAAAAAGCCGCTTCCACACGCACAGTCGTCAATTCTGCCCCAGGAAGGTGCCCAAGAACCCTAAACCCTAAACCCAAGCAGTACCCAGACCCCTCCCCTAGAACCATATGGGAAGTTATATGAGCCATAGTCTAAACTCCTAGTATCCCCCTTAAAAACCCCTATAAGCGTTCCCCATATAATCCCCTATACAACCCCCTTAAAGGAGTTTAAATTCTAGCTCATATAAGGATTATATAGGGGTTATACAAGGTAATTTCTGGATCCTCCCAGGGGTCGTCTGGGTATCTCCAAGGCTGTGCAAATTAGCTCTGCCATGCCGGCACCATTGCCCCGACGATAATGGAAAAGAACATGGAAACTATAAGGGTTATAGAATTTATATTAGGGGTTATATTAGGATTATAAGGTTTATATAGGGGTTATATTCGGGTATATAGGGGTTGTATTGTTCATAAGGGCATTTCTCTTACCTATTTCCCCTAAACCCTACATCCTAAACCCTAAACCCTAAACCCTAGCCCAGTGGAACAGTTCCAGAGGTTGTGAAAAGTAGACTCCTCAAACGCCAAACCCTAAAGGCTTCACTCTAAGGGTTCAGTGATTCGGTTTCACTCTAAACCATCAATCCTAAGCCTCTAGCCCTGGACTCTCGACCCCATACCCCAAACCAAGCCCTCAACCCTCAACCCTCAAGTTTCGGATTTGGGGTTTAGGGTTTAGGGATATTACACCCCCCCCTCCCCCTTCCAAAAAAAAAGGTGCGACCCAGTGGGAAAGAACATGGAATGAAATGGACACAAGGCCTTGATACGGGCGATTATAAAATATATGAAGTATAGGCTTGCCCTGAATAATAATCATGAAGCTCATGTTGTGGTCTAGGTGAGGTGCCCTGTACCATAGGCATACATGGAATCAAGGACCATGATATTGGTGATTCTTGAAGATCCCTACATGAGCTATAGTCGAAACTCCTAGTATCCCCCTTAATAAGCCCTATAGTACTCCCCTGTACACTCCCCTATAGACCCCGTTTGAAGAGTTTAGACCATGGTACGTTACCTTGGGTACCCACATAATCATGGACATTTAGGGATGATCAGGGCCTAAACCCTAAACCCTAAACCCGACGGCCCCCCAAGGTTGCCTAGTACCCACTCCGTTGGACCTACATATGTAAGTTTAGGACCCCCGCATCCCCACACCCCAGGGGGTGATAACATCGGTAAAGCTTCGTGCCCCCGCAGAAAGCCCCAGGACCACCCCTATACATCCCCCAAATCATTTTTCAAGGGGTTCTAGAGGATCTAATTTTCGATCCCATTGGGGGTCTGGGTACAGCCTAGGGCCGCCTAAACCCAACCCGATCAGAAACCCTAAACCCTAAACCCTGAAACCCTTTAACCCTGAAACCTTGAAACCCTGAAACCCCTAAAACCTTAAACCCTGAAACCCTGAAACCCTGATGAAATCTGAGCTCGGCACTCCACCTCGACTGAAACATCATCTCCAGTTCGCCAGCGATTAACGTTTGTGGAGCGCAGGACCTTCCACTCGGGGAGTTGGTTGATATTCTTTTCAACAAACCCTACGGTTTAGGGTTTAGGGTTCAGGGTTTAGGGTTTATGAGGCAGGGCCTACCTGGGCCCCAAAAGTATGTAAAATGATGGCCTTTATGGCTGTTATTATGGGTTTTAGGGCTATTATTTTACATACTTTTGGGGTTTAGGTTCAACAAACCCTAAAGCCGAAACCCTACACCATTTAAAGGTCCCCAGAATAAGCGTGCAATCTTGGGTCTCTATAATACCCTGATTCTGGGACACCTCCATCTATCAGACCCAGGGCTGCGCACCTAAGGCCCTATGCAGGGCTAGGGTTTAGGGTTTAGGGCTTAGGGTTTAGGGTTTAGGGTACTTGTTAGAATAATTTCAATACCCAATTTAAGGCCATTTCGGTACGGTTCCCTACATAAACCTCCATTTAAGGTGAGGTCGGGTGAGGTCGCTTTAAATTGCCCACTAGCCTATGGTCGTATGCCCAAAAAACTTCTCCAACACGGCCCCAACATGGTCATTTCCCGAAGTATAGGACCTGAATAGACCCCCAAATGCTACAGTCCTTATCATAGGACCTCCCCGAAAGGGACCCCTGATTTATGAACCCTCCATTTAGCCCTACTCTAAACCCAAAATCCTAAACTCTAAACCCTATACTCTAAACCCTAAACTCTAAACCCCCTAAACTCCAAACCCTAAACTCTAAACCCTAGCCTTTAAACCCTAAACTCCAAACCCTGAACTCCAAACCCTGAACTCTAAACCCTAAACTCTAAACCCCCTAAGGATTCCTTAACTGGATCCTGAAACCCCAGGGTGCCAATCCAGGGTACAAGTTAAGTGGACCCCCCCACCCAGTAATAGTGACTATGAGGGATAATATGGATTATATTAGGGTCCTCTTATATTCCTACTATACCACTATTACAGGGTGGGGGGTCCTCCCAGGGTACAATCCTGAAACCCCAAAAATGAAGTACCGGAATTATGGACAAGTTCGCAAAGTAACCCTAATCCAGCCCTGAAAGGACACCTGTGATCTGCCAAAGGCCTCTCTAAATATCATCTTGGGGCTTTAGTTAAGGGTTTAAGGTTTCAGGGTTTGGGGCTAAGGGTTAAAACTTGTACAGGGATTGTGCAGGGATGTTGTAGCAAAACCCTGAACCCTAAACCCTTTACCTGCCCTAGAAACACCTGGAACTCCGTGTAGCCTCAATTTATATGCTTTTTTTGGAAGGACATCAATCCTCGTAGTGCCGTCCACGTTCTCTTCACTCTCCCCGTGGTACTAATAAACATCCACGACATGTATATGATAGCTTCCCAAAGCAGGCGGCCCCAATAGAGATCCCAAAATACTAAAGCAAGGTACCCCCTAACTTTGGGAACCCACTCCCCCATCATATATATATATACACATATACATATATACAAATGTATATGTATATATGTATGTATGTATATTTCTACGATATGGGGAGTCTTCATTACTCTGGGCCGTCGGATATCACTCTTGGAGGTGGTTACTTGCAGGCTCAAAACTTATAGGCGCTCCTAGAGACGCTCACAACCAACTCGAACCCCACGAATCCGACTTTTGAAGCCCCATGGGTGATGGTGAAGCCCTAACCCAGACCACTGGCAGGATCCAGAAAGTAGAGCCCCCCATTCTGGTACCCTATACTATTATTGGGTAATTTCTACTAACCCTTTAGGGGATCTGCCTTCTATATCCGCCCAGGGGTCCAGAAAACCGTATCTTTATCTGTGAAGCAGCTGCCACGGCAGCAGCCACCGGAGTTCTGCCATACTGTGCCCTCTGTTGTAACCCTGGGTTTACGGTTTAGGGTTCAGGCTTTGGGTTCAGGGTTTGGGTTTAGGGTTGGGTCTAAGGCCTAACTCTAAGCTCTGAAAGTCCCCTTATGCCTGGAGGTGCTCAGGTATGTCGAAGCAAGGTCATAACGTACACCAAGTAGAGGCATGTTCAGATATGACTAGAGCAAGCCTACATGAATCCACAGTCTTATACCCTGATCCTGAAGCCTGAAGCAGCCCCGGCAAAGACAACATGTCTAGGTTAGGTGGACCCCCACCCACTAATAGTCACTATAAGGGATAATAGGGATCATATTAGGGTCCTCTTATATTCCTATTATCCACTATTACAGGGTGGGGGGTCCTCCTAACGTATAGGGCAAAAACAAATCAACAAACTCGCACAACAGCCGCCCTAAACCCCCTCAAAACTCCCGACCCGAATCCTACGTATAGAATCGTTATTATTGTAGACTTTGCGGCTCAAGACACGGAGCTGTAAACCTCTGCTGGCCTTGCCTTCCTTATCCAAAGCCCTAAGCCCTACACCCTAAACCCTGAATTTCAAACCCCTGTGAGTCACGTTTTCCTTATCCAATTCCACCTACCCCACCCCCTCTAAACCTTTGTTGGCCTTGTCATCCTTATGGATCTCAGACCGGAGAAAGGCGTTGGGGTTCTCCGACTGGCATGGCTTGGGAAATGGGTTTAGGGTTTTGTGATTAGGGTTTAGGGGTTGCATTGAAGCCTGAGCCCCTTACAAATTAGATCCCATTATTGTTCATCATAATTTACGTCATACGATAGTTTAGGTGGACCCCCCACCCAGTAATGGCGACTATTATGGATAATGAGAATTATATTAGGGTCCCCTCGTATTCTATTATACCACTGTTGCAGAGTGTGGGGTCCTCCTAAACGATAGCTATAGAGCCCTAATTTTCGGAGTTTGGGTTACCCAAATCTGCTGACTTGCAGGTTGAACCTGCAGGGTCCCAGTTCCAGGTCTTACGCACAAAGCTTGCTTGTGCCCAGGGGAGCATGTGCATGTAAAGGGTTGTCAGAAGCAGGGTTAAGCCCCCTAAACCCTAAACATCTTGGGTACAGGCTCAATTATGCTAAGGACCCCCCCCCCAAAAAAGGCCACAGTCTTGACAAGCTCATATGTGAGCTGCAGTCAATTGTACCCAGGCAATTCATGGACATGGGTTCCTTATTAGGGACTATACCAAAATGCAAGAGGGACCACCCATGTCTACTGTTAAGTGTCCCTTTATCAGGCTTAAAGTGACAGTAGCCCATGTGAATGGCTGAGAAGGGCAGAGGCCTTTTCAAGCCCCAGCTCTAATATTTGCTGGTATTCCTATGAGAACAGAGCACGGTTAACGCAATTACTATCATTATTACTATGAGGATCTAACCCCCAAGCCCAAAGTCCTAAAGCCTAAGTCCTAATTTCTCGCAACCTTGCCCTGAAACTTGAACTTCGCAACTTTGAAGCTTTTTCCTCTTCAGCCCATCGTTCACTATACACGCATATCATGGCGACTTAAGTTCCTTAACAGCCATCCTGTAGAGATAGCTTGCATTGCCAGACAAATAATAGTGGTGTGGACACGAGAAACCTGCATGACCTCAGTGTAGTGCAGTACTTTCGTTGCCAAGGGGTAATGTATGGTAGTTAGGTTCATGCATAATTTTGAATATCCAACGTAGTTTGGGTCTCAAGGTCTGCGTCGGCGAGTTAGGGCTTCCTTTTGGAAAGAACTGCATGACTCATCCACCCGCAAAATCAACTCCACGCACCCCACCCCCGCCCATTCATCCATTTCTCCACAGTATAGCGTCATATTGGGGTTCTCTGTTGCCAGGGGTAATTCAGACCCTAAACCCCAAATCGTAAACCCTAAGCTGCGTGGATTCATGAGAGCCGGAATAGGATCCTAAGCCTTAAAACCTAAACCGTGTTTACCCTCCCGGAAACTAACATGGAAACCCAAAAAGGGTCCTATAAAGACTACAGTCCTTTTAAAGGGGGGGCTATATGGGGTTTTCATGTTAGTTTGGGGGAGTGTAGTCTCACTGGTGCTTCAGGTGGAGTGAGTGTGTTGCTCCGTTTAGGGTTTAGGGCTTGCATTTACAGAATGCACTGGATAATCCTTTCTAATCATACCTGTAATCCTTCCCGACTCATACTTAAACGCCAGGAAACGGTCCTTAGTTCGGCGAGCTCTCTTCGTCAATAGCCACGCCCCAAGAAAGTTCAAACTTGTTTCTGAAGGCCAAAGATGTAAACCCAACATATCTGAACCCTAAACCACAGACCCGAAAACCAAAACCCTTAACCCTAAAACCTTGCGCTTTGAGAAAGTACTTCAACTCCAGCTTCGCCTCCATGTCCACCCAGATGTGGATGGAACGCCCTCGTGGTAGCTGCCCGATGAAGATGGCGCAGTCCTGCGCTAACTTTGGTTCGTGATATCTTAGGGTTCAGGCTTTAGGGGCTATATAAGGCTTATAACGCGATCTGTAGGGATTAGGGCTTAGGGTTTAGGGCTCAGGCTTCGCATTTAGGGTCTGGAATTTTGGTCTCAGAGCTTTGCGTTCCTGTCTACTAATATGGTCCTTTCTTCGGTGACGTCCAGCCCCGCAAAGAGGACCCTACAGTAATGCATATTACAGGGTAATTTAGAATAGTTTCAATTCCCAATTTGAGGCCATTTAGGTACCATCCCGAAATCAACAACCATTTAACGTGAGGTCTGGTGAGGTCGCCATAAATTGCCCACATATTATAGTCCGAGTGCCCTTGTTTGCTTGCAGGCTTTAAATTTGCCAAATAATCAGTAGTCTACGTACACAACTATCTATTTTCCACATCCCTGAATCCTGAATCCTAAGCCCTGCATGCTAGCCTGAACTCCTTGAGGCCCTGAACCCGAGCAACCCTTTTTGGGATTGAAGCTTTGGCTGCCCTAAACCCTAAACCCAAATCGGTTCGTTTTTTTGGATCCTTGAGGGGGTCTGGGTGAGGGTTACAATTCCTGCAACAGAAGCAGAATCCCAAAGGACCCTGCAGAGATCAGGGCTTAGGAATCACTGTACCCTAAACCCTAAACCGCGTTCCTGACCTGAAGCTCCTTTGGCGGGCTGAGTTTGGCGGGCTGAGAATGACTCCAGTTGAAGCTTCCCTCGCCCAGACCCCCAAAAAGGATCAAAAAATTAAATCCCCTAGAACCATAGGGTTTAGGGTAAAAATTAGATCCCCTAGAACCATATGGGAAATTATATAAGGATCATATAGGGGTGATAAAGGGTGGGTTATAAAGGGTCTATATAGGTGATCAGATTTTTAGATCCTCCCAGGGGTCTGGGTTCCTATTCAAGCAAATCTTTTGTTTGGATAAAGCCTCTTTTCTCGGGTTATTGGGTGATGCGGTAGTCCAATCTTCAAGCCTGCTCGGCATCACCTGAGCTGGCGCTGCGCGCCATGCGGAAGCCAAGTGTGTGCCAGGAGGCAGTGGAAACCCAACCCAGAAAGATCTTCAACTGCAAGCCAACCCTAAACCCTAAACTTGTAAACCCTACGCCCTGAACCCTAGACCCTTAACCGACCCAAACCCATCATGTGGTTGGATGTCTAGGGCTTAGTGTTTAGGAACTTTTGGCTTCATATGGTTCCCGCTAATTTTCCATACGTTTGTAAGGAAGCTCTGGCCCGGATATAAACCCACAAACATGTCAATTCAAATAATTGGCCCTCCCGAGAAGGAACTTTTTTTGAAACCAAATGCCCTAAACCCTGAACCCTAAACCCTACATCCCACTACCTTGCTGGTCGCCCTCACCTTTCTTTTCTACTTGTTTCCTGGTTTAGGGGTTTAGGGCTTGAGGTTTTAGGGCTTTAGGGTGATAGGGTTTAGGGTGTAGGGTTTTAGGGTTTAGGGTTTAGGTGATCCTGACTATGGGCCCTTAGTCGGGCTTGTCGGCTTGTGTAGGGTATATAAGGAGTATATATGGAGCAGGATTAAGGGCTCATACTCGGGGGGAGGGGGGGGGGGCAGGATTAAGGGCTCATACTCGGGGGGGGGAGCCATATTTTCAAACTTAGCTAAGCTCTGAAACCTAAATCCTTGACCCCAAAATTCTAAAGCTCCAAGCCGTAAGTTCTAAAATTCTAAGCCCTCACCCCCTAAACTCCCAAACCACTAAACCCCCAAACTCTAAACACCCAGGCTGGCGGTCCTCCTCATCGATCTCGCCTTGCAAATCATGAGGGGTACGCTGGATGGTTTAAATCCTGCATGTTATAGGGGCTCTGTAGGGGTTATATAGGGATTGCACGCGTTAGGGGGATTCTGACTACGAATAGCGGAGAATTAAACGGAAGAGACCATGGATCATGAACTGGAAGCTGGGATTATATGGGGTTTGTAGGGCTGATGCTAAACCTCGTGCATGAACCCGAGTACCTTGTACCTTGTGAACTGTAGCATTTCATATGCCAATGTCATGCAAGATCTTTAGTATCAACCGTTAGGTACGAAAAATCCTGCATGACCCTAAGTACCTTACACCTTTTGACTTACAGTATTCAGTATACCAAGGTCGTGCAGTTAGTTGTAGCGGCCGATGAATACTAACAAATCCTGCATAACCTTAAGTACCTCAAACGGTGGGGATTATGTTAGGGTAGTATACTGGGGTCATGCAGGGTTCTTGATATGAACAGTATTCTTGCTAGCCCCCCACACTACTTAGAGGCTCAGGGGACTTAATACGTAGGTCCTAAAGGGGCCTCTGAGCAAACTAACCACAACTAGGTGACTTACAGCTTCATTTGAGCTACAGTCTCAACTCCTAGTATCCCTCATAATAACACCTTTTTTTGTAGTCCTCTATATAGTCCCTTATATCACTGCCTTTAAGGAGTTTAGACCCTAAACCCTAAATATCCCTATGTATCCCTATATAACCCTATAGAATCCCTTATACAACCCCCTTTAAGGAGTTTAGACTATAGCTCCATTCTATAACCTACTTACTAAACCTTCCGGTTGACCCCCGCCAGCCCCAAATAAGGATTTAGGGTTTAGGGTTTAGGATTTAGGGTTTCGGGTTTAGGATTTTTGGCTTAGGGTTTAGGATCTAGGGTTTAGGGTTCAGGATTGAGGGCTTTAGTTCCAAAATGAATCTGACTGAAGATTATTTAGGTGCGTGACCCTAAGCCCTCAACCCTAAATCCCGTACCGTGCACTCTGGACTAGGCCCAGAGGAATCTGGAGGTAGGCTAGGAATATCCTGACACCGAGGTGACAAGCCCTGCTACCTTAGCCGGTTTAAGGTTTAGGAATTAGGGCCCTCCAGCGCTCAGCCTAAACCCTAAACCCTAAATCACCAGTAATACTAGCGCTCTTTGGGCTGTAAAACCCTAGTTGCAATTGGGGTAGTTCTCACATGGCTAGCTAGAGGAGTTGACCTAGATTTCTAGCATCAGAGCAATCTAGAAATTGTCCTGTAGCCCAAGGCCGCAATATGGGGCCCAACTACGTAGAACAGGGTGATATTATATATTCTACCAAGGACCACAAGGGGATAACATTGGTATCTGTTCAGGCTTCCACAGGAACTGAGCCCGTAAACACCAATCCATCCCCATTCGCGACCGTGCCACTGATCGAGTAGAAGTGGAGCGGATGACCAGCAGCTTCCTTGTCGTTTTCATCGTAGAGGTTTCGGGTTTAGGCTCTGTGGGGAGGATGTAGGGCCCCAAACCCTAAATCTGTTTGTGTTGTACTGTGGGCTTGGGGCTGGTTAACGTGTATGCGTGATTCAGGGTTGAGGGTGCTACTCGGAATTTCATGGACCGTTCACAAGGGGCCTTTAGCAGCCCAATGCAGGTTATAGCAGCCAGATCGGTTATCATCAAATTTATGGATCTTTTGGGGTACTGATCAAAGTACGGCGCCAGCACTCAGGAGTCTAAGAATGGGGCCCTAATTTGGAACCGACCCAGAATCATACTACGACTCCTGGCCCCGCTAGAGATTGTAATGCCATAATGGGACATGGCAGGGCTTCAAGGGGCGGGATTAACATTCCCTCTTTCACCACACATCGAACACCTATTCTCAAAGTGTTGACCATAGTCAGAATGTAGCAACATAGCAGAGGCCTTTTCGTAAACCAGGGGGGGCTGCTTGTATGAGAGGGGTTTACAGTCCCTAAACCCTTAACCCACCTGTCGTTAGGTAAGCTACGTCCTCACACTGCGGAGCGAAAGGGCGCAGTAGAATTGTCAAGAAGTATGGAACTTTCAGGTGGGTAGTTTCCCCCTACATAAGCTTTACATAACCGTTATCTACCCTAGGCTTTCTATAAGCCTTAAATGAGCCTTATGTACGGGTACCCAGCTGGTAACTCCCCAAAGATTTCTCTGAACAAGAAGAAGCATCAAGAAGGGCTTGTTCAAATTGTGTGTGGGTGTTGTGTGGCTAGGAAGAAGAACTTTCTGAGGTCCTCCCATCATTCTTTCTTACTTGCCAGCGCCTTCGTGATTCTAGCTAGGATGTCGGTATCACTAACTGCTCATGCTCCTGCGGCACATTGCAAGGAACTGGAACTGGGCAGTCTGCTGGTCCCCAGCACGGACCGGCTTGAACGGAAGGCTTACTCCGACAAGTAATCAAGCACACAAACAAGCAGAACATAAAAGAGGTCACGCCAGAAGAGATGGCTAATGAGCGCGCAGAGAAGCTCGGCATGTCTATTGCAGCTGAGACATAATGTCTAAGTTGACGTTTGAATGCTCTACGGCTCAATGACGGCTCACCCACTGGCCCTAGGCCAATAAGAGGACTTTGGTATTTGAAAATCTCATATGAGTGGAACGGGGTCCAAATTGGGTCTGGGGTTATCAAAACCCTGAAATTGAACACCCTAAGCCCTGAAACCCCAAGCACTGAAACCCGATAACCTAACCGATGCAGCGTAATTGATGGCAATGCGGCCCGGGCGACTTGCAGCCTACTGGAAATTCATGGAAAACTACAACTTGGGTACCTATGGGGTTCAAATCAGAACTCTATGTGGGAATTTGAAACCCTGCCTGGTAACCCCAAAGCCCCCAAGTTAGGTTATAACCATCATAAGATCCAAGGGGTGGGGGGGCGTGGGGTCATCAAAATCCTCTTATCCATAACTACCCTTTAACCTCCCAAATAGTCTGCTCAAGGCACACTCCTGGAAGCCCGAACTGGGAGGCCTGGGAGGATCTAGAAAGTAGAACCCCCATTCTGGTACCGCATGCTACTATAGGTTGACATCTAAGAAGCCCTCTGAAGGGGGATCTAGTTCCTAGATTCGCCGAGGGGTCTGGGAAGCCATGAACCTAAAGATCTCTGCATGGGACTTTCGCAGAATGCGGCGACCCCCAGGGACCCCAGGGATATGTGAGGATTGCAAACGCATTATGGGGTCAAAAGGAAGTCATTTTTCAAGCCTCGTCATTTGCTATATACACATCTTATGCTAGCTTAATCTACGTTCCTTAGCAGCAACCCAGATTAAGAACTCCATAGTGCTAATTTTGCGAACCATCCACATCATGACTGCAATCCTGGTTTCAAACCCTCATACAATTCCACTGAGTTTCGGGTTTAGGGTTGAGCTTTCCAATTA
The DNA here is from genome assembly GCA_905231905.1 of Symbiodinium pilosum. Taxonomy (NCBI): domain Eukaryota; class Dinophyceae; order Suessiales; family Symbiodiniaceae; genus Symbiodinium; species Symbiodinium pilosum. Next base: position 11,555 of record CAJNIZ010046994.1, on the reverse strand, counting down.
AAACCAAATCCTAAACTCTAAAACGCAAAGCCCCTAAAGCCTTAAACCCCAAACCCCAGCAACCCGATTCTCCGTACACCCAGTAGCTGCTCACTGGCCTCAAGCTCTTCTTGCGGATGATCTGTAAGCGTAGGATAGTCGTAGATCACGCACTGCTGTTCGCCCTGTCGTGCTCAGTCTTACTGGTGCTTAAAGCAAGTGTTGGGGGGAAATACGTGTGCCAACATCGGGGTATAGTGGCGGGGGCAAATATATGTACCATTCTTGGGCTCTGTAATTATTACAGGGCATGGTTAGACGGACCCCTGAAGCACAAGTAAGTGCCAGCCTTGGCAGAGTCTATACGGATTCTTTGGCTCTAAACGGTTCATAAGTTTTGGACGTGACATGTTGTTAGCATCTTGTAGACAATAACCTGAGGTTTGAGATTAGCAGAGCTGTCAACCCTGAACCAGTCGCTCTCCCCCTTCAGGGTTTTCGTTTATGTTGTCTGTAGGTCGGCTATGTGCTCTAGGATTCAAAGTTCAGAATGTTGAGATTTGGGCATGTATCGAACGCCTATACTGGTTCTCAGTAGGAAACAAGGGAATATAATCCCAACATAATATATTCCCCGAGTTCCTACTACCAACCAATAAGCAATGGGGAGCCCCGAAAATCTTTTGGCAATCAGCAAAAGCCCATGGGTCCTGTGTGGCGAAGCTGCGGCTTGGCCATCAGCACTGGGTTGCTGTGAAGGAACTTAAAATGAGTTACCATACCATGGGTATCAAAGGTTTAGGGCTTAGGGTCTAAGATACCATACTATGGGTTGATATAGTAAATAACGGGGCTTCCTTTTGTTATAGGGACATAACTTAAATTCCTTGACAGCAACCCAGCGGCATTCTCTGTTTCATGGACATGAGAGAGCTTGACCTCAACTTACCTCTGGCTAGCAAGAAAAGAAGGAAGGACGTAGGCTCCGTGATGCCCCAAAGTATGCTGTAGGCTTCTTAGATTTACAGTACGAATAGTATTTTCAATACTTCCTTAGGGTTATACTATAAAAAGATACAAAAATTTCTAAGTAGACTGCAGCATGGTGGTTTCAACGTCCTTTTCCATTCCGTTATGCCTTGCTAACCAGAGGTAAGGCAAAGGCTTCTAGGTGCTTTGTAGGGAATGAAGAAAATGGGAAGAAAGGATGGCAAAAGAGGGTTGTCTGGGTTGGCCCCTAAAGCCCTTTGAAAAATATTAGTATATAGGGTCCCTTATTAAAGCCATTAGGGAAAATATTAAATATTTCAGAGCCTACCCAGTTGTTTCAGGAGCTTCCAAGAGCTCGGTGTCCTGTTTGGGAGTCGCGACAACGAGCCCCAAAACAACTAGACCCAAATCGCGAACCTCAAGCCTGAAAGCCAGAAACTCTATGTGGCTCCAGAGGCTATACCTGACAACCTGGGTGCCCCAAACAAGCGCAGAGTCCAACTTTGGGGTGTGCGTTCAGGGTTGATACTCCGTCTGTACGAATATTAAGCACGTGCCCGCAGCTAATACGATCTATTCCCCATAAGGGACCTTATATACCTACGTGGCACTTAGGACCCCAACTGAGGGTTAACCCTCAGGTACCTTTAATAGGAGTTTCAGGAGATCCTAAAGGGTTAAGGGTCTAAGTCTAAGGTCCAAGCTAAGGGGGGAGGGTACAAGGGAGCCTTGGGGAACCTTAGGGAATAATGGGGATTACTAGGTTACCTACCCCCCTTGGACCAACCCCCCCTTTAAGGACACTCTATATAATAAGTCCCAAGGAGATCCTGGGCTTAGGGTTTAGGGTTCAATGAAAGCCTATGGGCCTCTCAGGAAGAAGCACAGCCCTGTTGAACACATGAAGGCCAGAAAATCTCAGCATTTCCCCCTGGCCGGAAGCTCAACACCATATAGCTAGATGAGCTAAATAAAGTCGAAACTCCTAGTATCCCCCTGAATAACCCCTGTAATACTCCCTAAAATAACACCCTTTAAGGAGTTCAGACTCTAGCTCTTAGGAGGGTGCGCACAACAGAGACCCAAGGGGGATTCCAGGGGTGTTCGGAAATTCTACACCTTCAAGAGTTCCATAGTGAAGCACACTCAGAAACCAGAACCCCCCAAAAGGTTTATAGGTTGCAACCTGACTACAGCCTAAGTCTTCCACCTAACTTCATAAGCCCTAAGCCCCGGCCCCTAAGCCCTAAACCCCTGAACCCTGAAGTTCCCTAAACCCTAAACCCTTAAACCCTAAACCCGAAACCCTTAAACCCTAAACCCCTAAACCCTAAACCCTAAAACCCTTCAACCGTAAAACCCTTAAACCCTAAACCCCTAAACCCTAAACCCTAAAACCCTTCAACCGTAAAACCCTTAAACCCTGAACCCTAAACCCTAAACCCTTAAACCCTTAAACCCTAAACCCCAAACCCCTAAACCCCAAACCCTGCCAGGTTCCTCATCTTCCAGCCGCACGCGCGCGAAGATTTTAGGCTTTTCGAGCCCTGCATGCCTTGCTTGGCATCCCTGGTTCTTGGTAGGGAATAAAGGAATACGGTTTAGGGTTTAGGGTTTTAGGTTTAGGGATATGTGGGTGATTGTCAAAATTATGGTCCCTTTTTGGGATCCCTATTATAATATGGCAGCTAATATTTAGGGTACCCGAAAAGGGACCATAATCTTGACAACCACCTCGGGAGGGAATAAGGGAATATGATCCTTAAATACTCCCTATAGTAATATATTCTATTCCGCTATTCTCTACTAAGAACAAGTAACTTAGAGGCGAAGGGCTTGGAGCTTCAGGGGTTTGGGGTCTAGGGATTGAAGGGCTTGGGGTTGAGGCTTCATGAGGGTTTAAGGCTGAGTGTTCAGGGATTTAGGGGTTTGGGGCCCAAGCAGTTACTAACATCATAAGTCGAGGTCTATTTGAGGTACCCCATGCCACACGTATACCAAGAACCGAGAACCATAGTATTGGTAATTATTCAAGCCTCTATAGCACTTTTGCTGGATTCTGACTACGGGCGCCCAATCGGGCTGCGGGGCTCTAGAAAACGTAACAACGGGATCCTAAACTAATCCAGTCAACAAAGCCCAGACCTCTGGGAGGATCTAGAAATTAGATCCCCTAGAACCCAATGGGAAATTTGGGGATCTAATTTTCAGATCCTTTTGGGAATCTGGGAAATTGTAATATTCATCATCCCAACCCCTAACATTGAGCGTTCCAAATCTATTCATAAATGCTGGTTGGGGGTTCGCTGGGAGGGGAGGGAATTCCTGTTGTGTCCTGAAAGGGTTTCACCCCAAAACATACTCAAGGGTACAACCCTGAAACCCTGGACTTCAGGACTCTGTGGGTAATGTATGTAGGGCCCTGAATAATTGGAATACGGCCTTGTGATAAATGATGGGATAGGTGTATAAGGTATAAGGGCTACACGGAAACAATCTAGGTAATTATGCAGGATGTCCACATTAGCCACTACTAACCCCCGCTGCCTGTGTTCCGCCTTAACTAACCTTGATTCGCCCTCATTGTCCCCGCAAAGAGTCCTGGGGGAAGCTAGCGGGGGGTTAGTGTAGGGGGGCCGTAGTGGAACCCATGATGTGGCCTGAACCCTAGACCCTAGTTATGTAGGATTCCTTCTACATCAGGGTTTGGACCGGACATATTCGATCACGTTCTCTGTCGCTTCCACCCACATACCCGAACCAACCTAGACCCTAAACTCCAAACCCTAAACCCCAAGGCCTAAATGGTAGTGTCCCAAAATAAGGGGACCCCAGTACAGGCTCCAATATATTGTAAGCCTTAATATTGCGACCCCTAAAAAGGTACCCGTAATTTTGGGAAACCCCCAAATCTAAACCCCCGCATCTACAATCCTGCACTTGGGATCCCGACACCAAGAGGTCGATTGACAGATCTCCAACCTGATAGAATCTAAGGGGATCACTTGGAGAGTCATGGGGACTTAGTAAGTAAGTTACTTACCCCTATAACTTATAGAGTGAACCCTAACCATCCCAATTCTTAACCTACTTACTGTTCATAACCCCTATAACCCATATAGTAGCCCTAATCGCCCCAATTATTAACCTACTTACTAAGTCCCCTTGACCCTCCAAGCAAGGGATGTCTCGTAATAAGGCAGAACGATGCAGTTCTTGGGATGCAGCAGGGTTATAGTTTGGGTAGCCTATCCAAGGTTGATTACAGGGTAATTTGGAATAATTTCAATTCCCAATTTTAGACCGCTTTGGTACTACTCCCTGTATAAACGACCATTTAGGGCCGGGTGAGGTCGGGTGAGGTCGCATTAAATTGCCCAGTGATTATGGGAGTAGAAATCGGGTTATACGCAGAACTGGTGACCATGCCAGACATGACTCGGTTCCGGAAGTCATCCGCCAGGGCCTCGTTCAGGCAGTACACCATTTTCTGGGTGCGCCGCCGTCCATATTTGGACTTGCTGTAGCTTCAGCCTTCCATAACCTCTGTCCCAAACTTTTGAAGGCTTCTGCAGTGGAGGCCTCTATGGGCAGTCTTCACCATGGCATTTCCGTGCATTGCAAAGATGCTCAGGCCCAGCCGCATGCGTCTTCAGGTGGGTCAGCGCACGCAGCAAATAGCCAGGGCAGAAGCGGCAGGTGATCTGCCCACAATCATTCAGTCTAAGCCAGGGGAACTGTTTTCTCCAAATCTTCATGAGATGCTCTGGCACAGACAACATGAAAAGTTAAAATTGCCCTACAAACCCTTTGCAACCCCCCATGCATCCCACAAGTTCCAGCACAACTCCAAAACGTGACCTAATGGTAGCCGAAATGCAACAAACTCCCACCCTGAGAAAGCCGTCCACCCCTTTTCTTCTGAGCTTGGAAGCCAAAACCCTGAACCCTACACCTTGAACTCTGACCTGGTGAACGAGAGGGATCAACCAATACCCCAACCTTAGAACATACTGACTATTCACTTATTTATGCTGTCAGTTTCTGGGGACCTTAGGGAGAGATGGGACTAGAGATTTTGAGGTACAGAATCCTATACGTACGGGTAAATTGCCTTCCCCTTTCAGTAAATAGAATATTGCGTGTATGGGGACCTTGTTATGTTATTTGGCAGTTCGGTGTTCTATCTACTTAAGGGGGACTAGAATTTCAGGGTTTAAGGTGGTGGTGAAAGACATCTTGAGGGTACACTCTGGGGCATGCTAGGGATACACATGGAAGTTCATGGGTCAACGAAATCCAATGTATTCCCAGACCGCTGGGAGGATCTAGAAAGTAAAGCCCAGAATTACGGTACCTTATACTACTATTGGATTATTCGTACCAACCATCGAGGGGGACCTACTTTCTAGATCTGCCCAGGGGTCTGGGCTTGTGGACAAACAATTTCAGGGTAGTTGTAACGCAAGTAAAACTGCAGCATAGTGCAGCCGGAACGCGAACATGTCAAGAGAGATTTCAAGATCATGGCATGGTTATGTATAACTACAGCTGGGGGATTGTCAAAATTATGGTCCCTTTTTGGGTCCCCTAAATATTAGGGGCCGTATTATATATAGGGATCCAAAAAGGGACCATAATTTTGACAATCCCCCAGATATGGTCTAAACTCCTA
>CAJNIZ010046993.1:112470-146241 GCA_905231905.1 Symbiodinium pilosum | reverse complement strand
GGGTAATAATAATGGAGAATCAAATGAAAAATAACATGGAAACTGTTGTTTAAGGTTTAGGGAGGCTCCGAGTGTTCATGGCTCGTGGCTTTTGCTGGGACCTTCGCGCTGCACCAGTGTCCCTTGCAGATTGAAAACATGGTGGTCTCAACACCGAAAGAACCTGAACAACCAGCAGTTTTCTGGATCTTGATTTACGCTACGATTGATGGAGCAACTGCATGACCCGAATGTACTGTAGAATTCCAAGGTCTTGGGTGCATATATATATAGACACATGTACATGGAGGGTCATACAGGATTTTGTCCATCAAGAGCACGTCCTATAAGCCCTAAACCTAACGCACTTCACCCAAACCCCAAACCCTGAACCTTTGATCGCCAGCAGCGCCTGCATGTTGACCAGGACCAAGAACATCGTAGATGTGCAATGTGACAGCCTGGCAGCCGTAAACCAAGAACAGAACTTGAGGTGGAGAGGCCTAGGGTTTAGCATTACGGGCTCTAAGCAGGGTTCTACTCTTTTTGTACAGCCAAGGTTTTCATTCAGAAGCAGCTATCGGGGCAGCAGACTGTGGAGGCGACTTGGTGGCTCAACCTGTCCTGCCTCAAGTCACAGTCACTAATCTATAGCCAGAGCCTCTAGTGTAGTTCCGTTTTGGGTCGCTTGTTACAATCTCTAACAAACCCCCCAAAGAACAACTTAGGAACTCTAGAGTAAAGTTTAACTTAGGTGTTGGCGCGGTCTAAGGTTGGGTAAGGAAAGCTTTAGGGTGTAGGTTGGATAGTCTGAAGCAGCGCTGGCAAAGGCCTGAGCCGCGAAAATTCTGAGCCACCCGGTTTCCAGGGACGGACGACCCCTTTTGGGGGTATCTAACTTGGAAGGCACTACACACTTAGTTAGTTGTGCCCCCGGAAAGGTAGGCATAGGAGTCTAGTTAGGGAATGAAGGGATGGGTTGTACAGGGGGCTATCGTGAGGGATTCTATGAGGACCAGGGTTTAGGATTTAGGGGTGGGTTATGTAGAGAGTCTTATAAGGGAGTCTACAGGGACTTTTATTGGGATCTTCCACCAAGCGGCAAGTACAGACTGATTAGTCAACACTTCAGCGCTCAAGCCAGCAAATCACTTTTTCCACCTGGAATCCCCCTACCTGCAACGTCATGAGCCCCGACACCCAAACATTGCACCTAACCCAATCAAAATCAAGCGTACGCCTTGAGCTCAGGAAACCCACCCCCAATGCGGTAGGGGCCCGAATGATTACCAATATCACTTCGAGGTCTATTTGGGGCGCCCTATACAAGGAAGCTAGAAACATAATACTTGTATTTATTCAGACATCTACAATAGATGCTCATGAGGAACCACTGTTGCAACCCTGGCTAACAGCCCCCTTCCTGCTTCCCAAGCTAGAATATCATATCCAAGTAGCCCAAACTCCAGAAGTAGAAGTCCAGTGCATTGTTCTTCTTTAGGAGGCCCCCTTGTGGTATTCTAAGCAAATTTGTACAGGCGCCCTTGATCCCTCAAAGCAAGACCTTGCCAGGGATTTTTCAAGAACCACGGCCTGTGCCCGTCGCTCAGCCACCTGAAGATGAGAAAGGCCGAGAGCTGGAGATGTCAAACCATGGGGCTTCTCAAATTGGGGATATATGGGCATATGAAGTACTATTTAGGGTTTAGGCTTGGGGATAATAGCCTAGCAATGGGGAATTCACATGGATAAGACAATGGAGACTGAAAGGGAAACTCGGTTCTATAGAGGTTTATGGTAGGTAATACAAGGGCCTTTATTTACCCCAACCCCTCTCATAAGGAGGCTGCAACTATCACATGGCTATAATCGGACACTAATTTAGGGGTTGGGGCCGGGTTGGCCTAACTCAATTCCCGCATATTTCTGGCGTGGCTAACAGAGAGCGGAGGATGAAAAAAGACAATGAAAGCTAATACTCATTTAGGGCTTGTGGCGTTGGAGTTTATGCCTTAAGGGGTAAGGGAATCGAGGCAAAGGACCCCATCAATATTGCCCTTGTCGAATCTCCTGTAAATGCCTCTACAGCACATTCCTCCATCCCTACAAAGCATTATGAGGCCCGTCTCACAAGTTTAAAGAACTAGCTTAGTATTCTGTTTCCATGTCTTTTTTCTTCATGTGCATTGTCTTTTGAGTAGCGTTTTTTTGGTGGTTGAACCTAGTAAGATTATGTTCCTTATTTAAAAATACTATACCCCAAAAGGAGGATATAATCTTACTCTATGATGGGTACCATAATATCCCCAAATAAAAATACTACTCTTTTGTGTTGAACTCTTATGAGGTTGTAGTTGTCTTTACTGTTGCATCCGAATGGGTTCAGGGGTTTCCATGGCTTAACGGAAAGATCGTTGGGATTTGAGTTTGGGCGATTAGAATTTAGTACTTCCGCCACCCTCAGACCACCAATTTGATTTGGTCGATTGTCACATTAGAGACCTCTCTTTTTTGGGGTGGCTGAGACAATCAGGATCCGGGGCCTTAGGAGTGGTATCTAGGCCAGGACAGGGTCTGGGGATTTATACCTTGCTCCTGATAATGCAATACAACACTTTCCCCCCAATCTAATGCTATGGGTAATTACTGTCTTGGGGAGATTCACTCATAGGGGGGGTGGAGGGTTTTGGGGGGAAGGGATTGACGCCCGGAGTTTCTCTGAATGGTCAGGCTCCTGGGGAGGCTTTAGGTTCAGGGCGCCAATTGCAACATATGAAGGACGTATACGCCATCCCGAAGTCTACCTAAGGCTCCTATATAGTTATGTAATTCTTTTTTGGGTTTGTGGTGGCTTTGTGGTAGGGCTTAAAATTAGACGACCCAGAAAGGAACTACCTAGGAACTCTTGAACAAACCAAGACAGGCGCAAACCTAAACCCTTAAACTTATTGAACATCAGCCCCGCTCCCGAGACCCTGTATAGACAGGCTTGCCTTCCTGATTGTGGCTGTGGTGCGAAACCTGGAGGATCCTGACCCCTCAGATTCATCTCCCCAATATTTTGAACTAGCCCCCACCCCGAGCATTGCCGTTCCTTACTAGAAAGCTGAAGTATCCAGGATGCATTTAACTCCTGAATGTTGCGTTGGGTGTGATTTTAGGGGAAGGCAAACCCCAGACGCCCTCTCAATCCTTGCAGCCTGAAGGCGCTACACTGTACACCCCTACGCCCCATTGTTGAAGAGCTCTTGTTCATATTCCCTTCCATCTTAAACCCCATAGCCCCCCTTAAGTAGATAGAATATGGCTTTGGGTATGTTATGATAAGATCCCCAAATATCCCATATTCTATCTACTTAAGGGGGGCTATAAACCTGAAGCACGCCCTGGCCCCCCCAAAACCCTCCTCAAGGATGGAGCTGTTGCTCGTGGCTGCTTCGTAACCCCCGGTTTGGGGTTTAGGTTGTCAGCCCAACTTTAGGAATGGGTTAGGTAACCTGCTTCTCAAGGTTTACGATCGGGTAGAATGATCTTATTGAGGCACATCCAAAACCCATAAAGCGCTGAAGTCCCTGAAAAGCCCGCCAAATGATTGTCCAATCAATTTGTACAAGCCATTCCTCTGTGCAACCCTAGCATTCCTGTTGGGAACTCAAGTACTGAACATCACATATCTTAAACCCAAAATCCCAAATCTGAAGTCTCATGCACTGCAGTCTCCAACCTAGCCTTGCCAACTGCAGCCAGCCAGAATGATAGGTTCTCCTCGACAGCTGCCGTGCTTGACATCACGGCTCATGCTTACAATTTTCGGCTTAAGGTTATGTGGTGAGGATGGAAGTCGAGGACACGTAGCTGTGCTTCAGGGATCAGAGTTTATTTCAAGGTCTGGGCTCAGACGGGAAGAATTTTTGGTCGTAGAAGGAACAACCTCCCCTAATGCTTGGCCTTTTGAATGCAGAATCCGTGCCTGCACAATGCCTACAAGCACAGCCCACGCCCGCTTCTGGTACTGTGCAATGTGATGTTAAGCCTTTTGCCTTTCCCTTTAGGGTTGAGGGTCCCTCAGAGCACCCTTGTCTGCGAGAGACCCATTTGAGCCCACAAGTTCTACTCACACAATGCAAATCGGTTCTTCAAAGACGTGCTGGGTCTAGCACTCCTGATCCACCAGCATGATAGTTCCATATATAGAGGCCCCCAAGATGGACCTGACTATATTACAACCCCGAGTATTATTAGGAACTCCAAAAGACCCCCAATTGTTGGAACTGACCAACAAGCTAGGAAACAAGCAGAGCAAACCAGCATTGGCAAGGAGGATGACTTCATGTCCCATGCCCTTGAATTCTTACTGAAGCGAATCATTTTTTCGACAAGATGTATATCTGGTACTTTTGGAATGCATGGATGCGGCTGTAGCGAAAAACAAAGAACATGATAGAGCTTTCGCGAAGTCAATCACTCAGGACAAATCCTATCTTGCTTTGTAAAGCCTTCCCAGATGACCCCACGCCCCACCCACCAAGCTCAAAGACTGAGAAACAAGGACACTTCACGAAAAGTCCCCGCAAGCAGGTCAAGGGGCTTCGTTCGCAGCCTCAGCTTATTGCAGTGCTGCAGTACTATTCAAGGATAAACTCCATCACGATTCTGGATACTTATGGTTATCCTTAGAAGCGAGAAGCCTCTCAAATGAATTAAGGAGAAAGCCACAAACCCGTTCACTGCTAGACATAAGTCCTAAGCCCCTAACCCGGGTCCTTCAAGCAGGGTTTCCTTGGCAATTCGCTTACAAAGGCCTCAGAACATAGCCCTGAACACCAAGGCCTCCACTCACCTGGCTTATGAAAGACAAGCCTACGCCCTAAATCCTAAACCCTGTTTTGGGAACACACATCCAAACTCTAACCGCCTGAGTACCCAAGGTGTCTATGCTGCAGACCCTCAAGTTCAGGAAGCCAGGAGCAGTAGTTGGATTTGGGTTCAGGTTTTAGGGCTTTAGGGTAAAGGTTTAGGGTTCAGGGTCACACCTGCATGGATCATCAGGATGCATATGCCAGAACCAGCATGTTGCAAGAAACAATGTTGTCTATGATTTTACGAACTGTTCTCCTCAGTTTTCTAAGACACCATAGGATAATGCATGCAGAAACAACTTGGGACTTCCCTACCTGCACTGTAGAACCCTAGTTTCCATTTCATGTCCCATGTTCTTTTCCATTTGATTCCTGATTATTCGGGGGCAAACATCCCTAACCCCTGAACCCTAATACAGTACCTAGTTCTAATTCTGTAGAGCGGCATCGAAGTAGGACAACTTCCTGGCCTTACCGGCTGCAGGGTCGGCATCCAACACAAATCCTTGGCTTTAGGGCGTTTAAGGGTCGTGTATATATGTATATATATATATCGTTTAGTGTTCAGGGTTTGAGGTTGCCTGGATATCACAAGGAGATGAGGCAATGGCTCAAAACCAATCAAACAAAGGCGATTTTTCCATATACTGTTTGGGTTCAAGCAAAGGTCTTTTACTGAGGCTTGTCTTTGGTGAGGGGCTTTGGGATTTCCAGGGTTCACAAGGAGGGGGCTTCGATACGGCTAGGGAGCCCAGAATGCAACTGAAATCTTGAACGCGGTACATTCCTAGGGGAATACCACATAGGACAAGCTGGCACGTAGGGGGGAACCCGCCGTCGGCTCTGATTGCTTCTGGCGGAGTGCAGCAAAGTTAAGCGGTTCTGTGTGGGGCATATCGAACTTGCAACGTGTACTAGCTACGATGCCCATGGGGGTTTTGAAAATTATCTGAATGATGCATACTGGGCCTATGGAATTCACTGCTGCAACTCTACAAGATCGTACGAGCGTACTCTCTGATCCCGATCAGAACTCCAGAGACGTTGCATGGGTCATAAGCTACAAAAACTGAAGTAAGCGGGCGCTCAATCAGAATGTCATCTCTCTCTCTCTCTCTCTCTCTCCCCTGAAGATTCAGCTTAGTTCGTGCTCTGCCATGAAACTGTTTCAATTGCCTGAAGCCTCAACATTTTCCATACACCCGGTGCCCCTGAAAAATAAGCCTCTCTACCATAGTATTCAATAGTCATTGTGGGAATTTCCACATAGGGAAACCCTAAGTGTTCGAAACTCCCTTTTTTTTGTCGCAGAAAAGCTTGAAGCATCAAATTGGTGAACGCCGAGGGCGCAGTGGCCCTCATGGGGTGGATGGAGGAAATCTTGCACCACTTGGGGATTTCGAAATGTGGCAACTATTGGGGTATAGGATTTTTCGGTGCAAGATTTGCTCCATCCACTGTATAGAAAATCCCGTTTGTGGGGGGAGTTGCTGAATGAAATATCAGCACACTCAGGACACCCCACGACCGACGACCACTAGGTTTAAGTTAAACGGTTTAAGGTTGAACCAAAACCTAACAATCCCCTAAAAGGTGATTTAGGACTTACGACCTTGGGATTTAGGATTGAACGACTGAAAAAGAATAAGGTTTAGGCGCAGAGAGCCGAAACCGCGGACATGGAGCCAAGTAGGGTTTAGGGTTTAGGGCCATGGTTAGCAAAGCCCGCCAAGATACCGTGTGGCTTTTCAGCCATGTGCTTTACTGCCTGGTGAGGGAAGCTTCGCAATCTATCTACTGAGGGAATTCGAGTGCGGCTTAAAGTGTTTTGGATTCTAGGTTTTAGAGCTGAGGCTTGCGAGCCCGGTTTTGGCATCTCAGGATTTACCCGTCGTTTGTTGCTTCAGGGCTCAGGGGTATGGCCTGTGTTGGCTGTGATCCACTTAGCCCTGCAAGAGCCCAGCCCCTGCTGTTTACAAGATTACAGACCGGAAGCTGTCTCTAACAGACTGTTGGAATCTGAACGTCCGACGCTTTACGGTCTACCGCCTTAAGATTGAAGCCAAACAGCTAGAAGGCCAACCAGCCCCAAATCCCTGAGGTTTTAAACCCTAAAGCTCTAGAGCCAAGAAGATCAAACGCCAAGTTTTTTTCCTAGGGCTCCGTGTAAGTACGGTGTATTGGGCTTAGGGCTTAATCATGTTGAGATGTATTCGAGGCACAATCTACTATAACTACACAAGGAAAATAGGACCATGATATTGGAAATTATTTAGGCCCTTGTTGTAAATCCATACGACCGTGCATCATCCATAGAACTTAACTCTTTTCTACCAGATAGTCATCCTTTACACCCTTCAAGATCAAAAAACCCGTCATTTCATATGATCAGGTATAGCCACCGGGACATCTATAATCTTGAGACAGCACAACACCCTAACCCCCTAGCACCCTACAATCCTAAGCCCCTACTCTCCAAAATCTCCAAACCTTAGATCCTAAACCCTGAACATCCAAAAACCCTAAACCCCGACTAAACCCTAAACCTCAGATCGTGAACCCTGAACTTACAGATCTCACCTCGCCCGGAGCATCGTGGCGCGAGAATTTCAAGGCTCGGGCCTCGAGTTTCTTTGTTCAACATGGGGAGTTTGTGTATAGGGTTTCGGGGGTTGAGGGTTTGGAGGTTTAGGGTTGAAGGCTTGGGGTTGAGGGCTTCTGGGGTTCTGCGGATGGAGAAAGGCTTGCATCACCTTGTATATCCTATATCCTAGTAGGTATCAGAGTATTCCAGAAGTTGTGTGAGGCTTCCTCCATCCACCGAAGAGGTTCAGGGTTTAGGGTTCATGGTTTAGGATCAAGGTTTAACGGGTCAAGAGTCAAGGTGTAGGACTTAGGGTTTAGGGTCTGAGGCTTTAGGGTGTTAGGGTATAGGGTTTTAGGGTTTGGAGTTTTTTGTTTGTGTGTGAAAAGTCTAGGCAAACAGGAAGCCAGCTCGGCAATAAGATTGAAGGCTAGGCACACGATGAAACCCTTGGAAATCGGCAATTCGGACCGCAAAAACAAACCTTGTCCTCCAGAAATCTAACATGGAACCTTATAGAGCCTACTGATGAAAGGGCACTGGCCTACGAGGGACCCCTTTCCACGTTCCATGTTGATTTGGGAGTGACCAGGCGTTCCAGACTTCAGCCCTCATAGCGTTCAGACGTTAACCCCCAAGTCCTAAACTCCTTACCCTCAGCCCGAAACCCTGACCCTTAACCCGACAAATTCCATGAACCGCGAACTTGTCAACCTTGACTGACACTTCTTCTTAGCTTTTTGGGCATCTGGATTCGGATTTAGGGATAATAATGTAAGGCTTACCGCTACTGTTGTAATTATGTTCCTAAAAACAGGCTTATGGAAATCGATGAAAGGGATGGAGAAGGGAACTTCTTCATGCCGTTGGCAACTCCGCCAAGGGCTTATGAGCAGACATGGAGCAGTGATCTACACAAGCCTTATTGTGAAGTGCAATTGCATGTGTATTTGCATCACGTTGTACGGAACTGTTCTGTGGCTGTCCTACTACCTGACTCCGCCTTCTCCCCACCTGTCCTTTGCTGCGCCTACAGCAGAGCACACCGAAAGCGCCAACTCGAAGTTAGAAACAGCCTCCAGCCAACAACGCTTAAGCAACATCTAAGCATGTGACTTTGCAGCAGCATCAAGTTCTCCCTTAACCCGAAACTCCAAATCCCAAAACAACCCCAGAGCCATTTACAGCGGTCTGCAGGCTACAGTATGCGTGATTTCTGGAGCTTAGTAGAGGATAAAGGAATATGATATACAAGGCTAATATAGGGATTATATTCCCTTATTCCTTATTGAAGAGGCAACCCTGAAACAAATGCCAAGTTGCAGCCGCAGTGATCCGTTCAACGCTCTGTCGCTGTGTGAAGTTTTCCTTAGGCACGTCTGACCTTGACCCTAATCCCCAAACCCCAAGCCGTAGACCCTAATCCGTGGAAAAATCTGCCCCCACCCTTCTCCACCCTTCAAGGGACAGAGCTCTACGGGTTTCACTACTGCGCCAACCAAGACTGGAGGGAGACCTGCTGGTTGGTCAACCATTTGCAGGTTTAGGGATTGGGATTCTTTTTTTAAGGTCTAGACTGTAGGGCGTAGGAATATTCTCCAGAAATGGAAAATCAAGTGGACAAACATGGAAGATGAGATGGATACCGGGTTTATACCCTTTTTGGGCTGATGTCGTCCTTGTACGTAGACCCTCTATCTAACCTCTGGTCTGGAGAAAAGGACAAGAAAGCGGAAACTGCCCCTCAGGGTTCAGGGCTTAGGCTTTGGGGTTCAAGGCAAGGAATTTCACATATCTTTTGGAATTTCCGTATTATATATGGAACCCCTAAACCCCAAATCCTCAACCCTACAAATTTGGATTCATTGCTTCAGTCCCAGTCCGACCTTGCAAATCAGAGGTGAGATCTTCGACCAGTCGTTATGAAACGGTACTACGTTTGGAATATTCGCGGTTTACAGTGTACTGTACGGTTTAGGGTTTAGGGGGATGGGTTGGGGGTCTTTGTAACAGAGAAGGAGGGAATACCTAGGAGTCTGCCAGGAATGCCGTTTCCCTAAAACCTACACCGTAGGGAAGCCCATACGGAGGCCTGTATCCTATCAGACCCTGGAGCATGAACCCTGAAGCTCAAGCCCATGTATCAGGGACCCGTACTTGACCAACTTGGGGGAATCCTTGATGAACCACAAAGCATGGGTGCTCATCTCATGAATTATGTATACCGTTTATACCCTGCACGGGAACCCCGATAACATGATCCCGGCTATGCTGTCCGGCTTGGGGGCGCAATCTTCCAGCCAAGCTTCATCCTTGTAGACAATGAGCTGAGTGCTGGTGAGGAGGCACCAACCTTATCTTTGGTAGGCTTTGGCGCCCCATCAAAATTAAATGGTTTATGACTCTATAGGGGAGCCGCTCTTTCCCAGATGCACCAACCTTAAAACTGAAAAAGCTAACCGCCCAGCGCCCCAGGCGAACACGCCCATGATAGCTCTTTCCAAGCCACGAGATTGGAATTTGTAGCCGAAGACGGGTCCTCGCTTCAGCAGATGGCCAGCAGCATGGGCTGTAGCAATGTCCACCTGAAGAGTTTTTGAAGCAGTGGACCCCGTCCTACTGTACACGGCAAGGAGGACTAGACAATGCTGGGGCTTCAGCGGGGGCGTCCGAACTTTGCTGAGAAGATCACGGATTTGGGTGGGAGGGTGTGGAGTCTGTGGATGCGGGCTCGTGGTTTACGACGTGCGGGCCATTTAAATCCTTTGCGCTGCGCAGGATAGAGTCGTAGACATAGACACGGCCTTCGGGGCTTGTGGTTTGGGGTTCTTGTTGGGTTGGGTTGTCAGCAGGTAGAAGGCCTGAGGGTGGGGGCATCACTGCTGAGGGATTTGTTGTATATCCCATCGGACTCCAAGCACGAAAGAGCCGATCTTCAGCTCTACAGTACATCGAGGAATTTATGCTCGGAACCTCCTGAGCAAGCCCCCCACATAGATACTGCCCCTTTACAGTTCTATATGGTGTTCCATGCTTGTTTATGGTCATACGAGTCAACACCACCAGTGCCACCAAGTCCGCCCAGACATGCTGCTCACGATGCATGGGATGCCCAGGGATAATAAACAGCGAAATACTACGGCTGATATGAAAAACCTTGCAACACCTCAGTGTCCCAACCTGCCAAATTTCCCAAGGTATAAGATACTCCTGGTCATGCAGGCTTTTCAGGATTCACCCTACGTTTATGATTCTCCACTGTCCCGGTATTACTCAACCTCTGGTTCCTCTAAGTCGACCCTTCTGTAGATGGACGAAACCTTGCACCACATCATCTACCCTACCCCAAACCCTAATCATGGGGATTCCTAAGTGGTGCCAGCTTTCTTCCATCCACCATCTGATTCCGTAAGGGACTTGACGATGCCAAGGCTTCAGACGCCAAGAAGACATCATTATGGCAAAGTTGGACCAACTCAAATCCAAGTTTGGAGCCCCGAACAGCCAAACACCGCCGAAGCAAGCCCCAAACCCTAAGTAAAGCCAGGAAACCCCAAATCCCAAACCGTAGACCCGTCAGCTTCCAATGTGTGGGGGAAGCCATAGTCACATTTACATTGCATTTTACTGGGGTACTTATACTACCCACGAACCCAAAAGTAGACCCTCAACCCTAAGCCCTACCCCGCCCCACCCCTGCTTTGAAGATACATTGCATACAAGGATCTGCCACGCCGAGGGTAGGATCCAAGGCCTGCGAAGTTGGGCTTAACAAACTTATTCCTTTTATAGGGTTTATGTATGGGCATGTTACCGGGATATACATACCCGGTTGAATTGGAAGGGGGTATCGAGTCGAGGGGTCAGGTTTGGGGGTTTACCCAAAGTCTGCCGTATGGCTCCTGTTTGGGGTTTAGGGTTGTTTTGTTGGCGATTGTTAATGAATTCTCTACCCCTCTACCCTCCCCTGGACCAACCTGTAACCTGAAAAGGGGCCCTTTTTAGACTAGTACCCCTGTAAAGGCGGGCCCGTTCCAGCCATGTTAGTTTGGGTAAGGGCACCCAGAAAGGAACGGCTTTGCAGGCTTCTAAGCCCTAAGCCCTAGACCCTCAAACCCTAACCACAAACCCTCGATTAAGAGCCAAGCTTTCACTGATAAGCCCTGATGAGCATTAAGAAGCGCCACCGATTCCTCACGAGGCTCCCATTCAGAACTAGAGTATTTGGGGGTCTATGTTGGTTCTCCTTATTCATGGAAACTACACTATACTTGGGGTGCCACAGGAGCCCATGAATGGATCTTGATCTTCGTTTGCATGTTTAGGTTGCAGAGCGTACTTTAGCCAATCATGCTTTTGCCTTCCAAAAACCATCAGACCCCATTCAGAACTTGTAGATGCTAAATATGAAACGCAGAACTCCAATGAGGGGGCAATCATTGTAAGGTTCTTCATAAACAGGGGTACCCCAATATGGGCCCAAGTCTTGGAAGTGATGATTTAAGGATGAATTTTTCCGAACCTAAGAGAGTGTAGCACAAGCCGAGTGTGGTCAAAACGGTTCAAACCAACCATTCCTGCATCTATCCGATTGTCGATGGTACGAGGGTTTAACGTTTTAGCGTGCTTGCCCTGCTCAGTACTGGAAGAGCCTTCGGTGCATGTCTGTGGTGTGGGGGTGATCACAGGTGATAACCCCACAGCTGAACCGCGTCGAAACTTTTCTGTAGGAACTCTCGACCCTAAACCCTTAGCCCCTGAGGAAGGAAGGAGCCAGGGCTTGCTGCGGAAGATCTTAGACGCATGCCTGGCTTGCACAGCCTATGACCACCAGTACTCGCATCACTACCCTTGCCACTATGCCTTTTGATTGTTGTGGTTCTTGCTAGCTGAGTTCTGCCCTTGAGTAGCTGGAAAATGCAATCATACAATGGTTGCATCAAGCATGGAACCTGCAAGGGTCCTTTCATACCAGCTGGGTCAGTGTCTGCCCTGAAGAAACAGCCCCCTACCTAAACCCCTCCAAAGTATGTAGGATGATTGACTGTTCAGAAATCTTTACGGGGCTCGGGCCTCTGTTTTAGTCTTACCCGTTGACTGGGGTTCAGGTACACCTGTTCGCAGCCAGAATCCAGCTAGGCGCTGTGCCTAGCAGTACCCGTTTGTGTATCGCTTTTTTAATTGAACCTAGTGGGGTTATCTGAACCTTATAGAGCACGATGCCCAAAAGGAGGATGTTATCCGTACTGAGTATTGGGGACTATACTGTCGCCAAAAGAACAGATTCCTCTTTGAAGTCACAAAGAGCTTCATGGCTTGCATTTTGTAGGAGCCTAAATGCAGAAGCCGGAATAATCACCAACATCATCCCTATATACCAAACCTGTACCGCGAATCCAAAACCACTGTGTTTGCAATTATCCTGGCAAACCCCGTTATCACCCTAAGTTTCCATTGCATCTTCCGTTTGATATTGGGGGTACTATCCTTCCACCTTACCTAACGGCACTGCAAATTTCCTTTTCTGGGGGATCAGGCTCCTAAGCTCTACAACCCGGAGCCCTAAATACCAACCAAGGAAGATGGAGGATCCTGTCAGGCTACTTAACTTTAGGGTTTAGGGCTTATAAGGTTTAGGGTTTTAGGAGTTTGGGGCTAAGGGAACCCATACCCCGAACAACAACTACATGGAAGGTCATGTTCAGCAACTACCACCTGAACCGTAAATCCTAAATCCTTAGCCCTGCACCCTAGCCCTACGCTGGATACTAGCAATCCTGCATGCCAATAAGTTTTAGGGCCCACGTACCTTATACTTCGGGAATAGCCCTAAATCCTGGTTTGTTTAGAACAGAGCAGTACCTACCTGAAATCCCAAACCCTAAATCCCAAATCCTGAAACCCTAGACCTAGCCTGTTTGCCGGGTGCCGCAGTCGGGGATGGCGCCTGGCAAGCTCACTGTCAACCCTTGAAGCTCATGAGCTCTTTGCGTGGGGGTCTCGAAAAAGTGTAGGGTATGGGGGTTTGGGGTTGAAGGTTTCGGGTGTGGGGGGCCCAAATATGCACTACAATACTTTCTAGTTCTGATAAAACAGGTACGCTCCCAAAAGAGGTCCGCCAGTTTTTGGACCATCCCGTATGAGCCACACTCAGTACTTCTAATAGGGTATGTAAGTTGGCATGGATTCTCGCTTGGGTATCTATTTGGGACTATATACTGAATTTTCCCAAGGACCCCTATGTCCACCCGCATCCCCCTTTCAACCCTGATGCGTTTATCCAGAGATCCCTCTGCCTGGCGTTTGTTGGGACTTATTCTTTGCACTCTTTCTTGAACATCCGGGTCTGAGCCAACATTAGGGGAACCTTTTTTTCGGGTGGTCTCTATAATTTTTTGGGGTCTATTACCTGGAAAAGTAGAGAAATACCTGGCCAGGAAAAACATAACTGAAGCCTGATCCCTTAAAACACCCTCGTAAACCGAATGTCCATTTCATTTTCAAATTTCTTTTCCCTTTGATTCTCCCTTCTCGGGGTCCCAAACCCTAAGCCCTCAAACCACGTACATCCCTATACAATCCCGTGTGCGATACCATGGCATGCCTGGCCTCTTTCGCTGCTGCTTCGGGGGGCTTGGTTTCCAGGGCTGCCTCGTTGACTGCCTCCAGGGTTTAAGGGTTGGCACTCGAACTGTTGGTCTTCCTACTAGGACTTAGCGATAAAGGTTTAAGGGTTAGCTTTTAGGTGGCACCCAGTAATAGTGCCTAAAAGGGATAATGGTCCTCATATTGGGATCCTCTTACATTACCTAGTATACCACTAGTAGGGTGGGGGGTCCACTTAAGTTAGATAGAGAGGCTGATAGGAACGCGAATTAGCATGACAGGCATAGCAAAAGGACCCCAGGGGTCCAGGTACCAGATGCCTAGACCTCTGAGGGTTTCTGGGTTCAAGTATACATAAACATGCCAACCATAAACCTGAAACCCAAACCCTACTGAAGCCCAGGGCCTCCGCCTGCTCCTCCACAGGGGTGTCGGCCGCCTTCTTGGTGGGAGCTTTGCCAGCAGGTCCTGGTGCCTGAGGTATGGATTTATGGGGCTTCTATAGGGGTTATCTGGGGTTTTTATGGGGATTACAGAAGGGCTATATACGGGAATGGAATAAAAGGCCAAAAGTCTCATGGAAAAATGAATGGAAACCTTAGGTCTTGTTCAAATGATATGTAGTGTGTAGGTGTAATAATGGAAGATGAAATGGAAATTAGGAGCATGTAGAACTAAACAGGGTCAATACTAAGTTCGCGTTTCTCAAGCTAGGAGCCCAGGGACATATAGGGATTACATAGGGAGTAATTAGGGAATGCTTACCAGTAGTTAGCAGGGAATGGGGCAATGGATAACAACACAACGCACGGAATGGAAGCTGGGATCTCGAGGCAGACTGCATAATGTAGTAGCTTCCATTTTGTTTTCCATTATCCCTATATTACCCCTATGACCCTAAACTCCTCATCCGCTTTTTCAGATTGAGGGTGGTGGGCAGCGGGTTCTTCAGACCACTGTTAAGGGAGGAAATCTTGCACCACTTATAGGGCCCCCAACCCCCAAACCCTAAAGCCTCTGTATATAGGCTCTGTCTTAGGACTCAGGGGACTTAGGGTGGTGCTGGATTCCATCCATCAACGGTGTAGGGGTTTAGGGTGTGGGGTTTAGAGTATAATAATGGCATAGATGTAGACTACTACAGGGATGGGGTTTTGCAGTCTGTACTGGTCACCAGTAGGGCTACATACTGTAGATGCCTACATGATTACCAATATGTTTTGAGGTCTTGTTGAGGGTCCCTCTACTACAGAAGGAATATGAAGCCAGAATATGGTTTCTTTCTCCTATAATCACATTCTTGTTTACCCAAGTTTCCAGATTTTTCATATTCTATTCTCTTGTCTATTTGGTTCTCCACGAGCCCTGAAAAATACATGGTGCCGATACCCCCCTTGACATTGGTAAGTATTCAGGATTATGGGGCGTAACTAAACCCCATCCTGTAGTAGGCCCTGGGGTTGGCGGGCACCTTGTCATCCTGCCGGTAATGCTCCAAAAGTTGACCCCTGGGCCTGAGATCGCCATCCCGACTTGAAGGTTCATGGATGCCCAGGATCATAGGAGTGGGGGGGTAGGGTTTAGGGTTTAGGGTTATTGGGCTTTGGGATTACAGGGTTTACGGTTGTAGGGTCGCAGGGTTTTAGAGTTGCAGGGTATGGCTGTAAGTGGATTATCGCCTAATTTATAACTTTACGGGACTTACAATTTACAAGTAGTTGTTGGCTACTGCTCGTAAACCTTCATGCAAGTCCTAGAGTCCTAGACTTTCAACCTAGACATGTATATACACGGCCACGTCTCAAACCCAAGGCCACAAGCCACAAACCGTGCTAAAGATCCGCCTTTTAACTTTGCTTAGCCACTCTAACTTTGAATTTCTCTTTGGCGTTGAAAATTGAAAGCTACGGGTCCCCTTTCTGGGGGTATATACCCATAAAAAGGATCAGCATATGTTGGGGACTATGTTGGGCTCTTCTGATCTATGGAACTGCCAGTTGCATTTCATCCAAGAGAACCCTGTGAGTCCCATTTTATCATCGCCTACCTGGACACTGGCTATCCTTCCTTTGGAGGTTGTTTCTCTACATTGTTGTAGGGAAATCCACCAAAATGGTAGGAAATACGTTACTGTAGGGAATATCCTCAAAAATGTGGGACATCCAGGGTTCAAGGGTTAGCCGAGATGACACTCCTGCCTCATTGAACTCCTGCAGGGATTTCTCCAGGCTTCCGTCCTGCCAAAGTCACGCAAAGTCCTCCCTCTGCCCAATATGGGTTCGCGGTTTAGGGGTTTGGGATTTAAGGTTTGAAGGTTAGCGGTTTGGGGTTTAGAGGTGTGGGGGTTTAGGGTTTAGGGGTCTAGAGGTGGGGGTTGCGGCTGTGGGGCTTGCAACTAATTTCAACAGAATATCATGGAAAGCGTTAAAGAACAAGCCATGAAGATGAGATCATGTAGGGTCATCTGGGGGTTGTAGGTGAGGGCGTGAAAGCTAAGAGCAGGGTTTTGTATACGTACTCTTACTGCTTCTTAGTGCTACCACCATATCACCAATATCAGTCCTACTAATACTACGATCACGAGTACTATACATTGGTATTCCTGAGGCTAATAGTATTCCTCCTTCCTGTGCTATAACACGGAGACCATGGAAAACGGAAACCATAATTTCAAAAATTCCATTGCTATTGTTACTATTTTGCCGTTATAGACAAACCCTGCATGACCCTATACACCTAAACCCCGTGCATCCTGGTACTAGAGCTTACATGGGGCTACGCAAGATTCTGTCCATCCGGCGAATCGCTAGAGGGGCCCAGATAACTACCAACATAATTTTGAGGTCTGATGTACTTGTTACCATATCTAAACTAGGGAGCTAGGATCAGAATATTGGTAAGTATCCTTGCAGGCCCTATATTATGACCCCAGTTTCCACTTCATTTTCCATTTGCTCTTTCACTTGGTTCTCCGCTATCCAGGATAAGACCCCTTAACTCTAAATACCAAAGCCCTAATGACTGAAACTCCGAACCCTAAGCCCTAAATCCCAGAACCCTGAATTCCCAGACCCTAAATCCAAAACCCTAAATCCCTAAACCCTCAGCCATGAATCCCTACATCCTCTATCCCTAAAACCCAGACCCTTCTACAGTGCTTGTGAGCCACTCTTGGGTCCTTGGCAGCTTGGAGCAGCGATAGCTGAGCTTTCTGTCGACTGCTGGGAGCGTCCGCTACCTCATGTCGAGGTTTGGGTCTAAGGATTCATGGTTAAGGGGTTTAAGGTTTAGGGTTTGTGGGCTTAAGGTTGAAGGTTTGTGGGTTCAGGATCTAAGGCTAAAGGTGTTGGGTTCATTAAGGTTTAGAGTTGGGGGTCCAGGGTTTGGGGTCGAAGTTTTTTGGGGTTTGGGTTTAGATCTGGTTTTAGCACCTATACCGGAAACCCCACAAAGGGCGGTCAACCCTTAAGCTTTAAACAGTAAACTTGGATCAATTGCGCATGATAAGACATGGTTGTCAGTGTCCAATCCATGCCGCAAGGAGATGGAGACCTTCAAAGAAAGGGGGCCTGCCGGGCGTCCCGAATGGGAAAGTCAAAGCCGATTAGCAAACTGAGCGCTTTGTCCGCTGCTACAATTCCTTTTCTCACCATAACAATCTCTTCCCCCTTCTCACAATCTCTTCATACCTATTCTGGGTAACCAGGCCTTCCGTGTATCTAGGCATTCTGGTAGTATGGTATACTTAGAATCCTACAAGATTTTGTGCATCAACAGTGATTTGGGCATGCGGGGCGTGATTTAATTCTGGTTTACAGCGCGGGTCACCGGAAATAGCTGCATAGAGTTGAAGTATGCGCACTGGTGCAGATCTACTGTTCAAATCATATTTATGGATGAAAGTGAATATCAAGCGCTGCAGGTGAGAGCCTGACGGTATTTGAGCGTATCCCTACATAGAAGCCTGGGTAGGAGAAGATTTTTGACTCTTCGCTGCAAACTCCATTCAACCCTGTTGGACTAAGAAAGCCATGATGAAGCATGGGGAGCCTTGTTTCAAGGCTTCCAGGGCCTAGGCTTAGGCCCCAATCACTCTGACTCCTAGGACCAGCATGTGCTTCTGTGGGGGCTTGGGATCCCATATAGGGATGCTATAGAGGCAGCTCCTTCCATATCTACCAGAAACGCCCACTATAGCCTAAACCCTGAACCCCTAAACCCTAAATGCCTAAACCCTAAACCCCTGAACCCTAACCCTCACACCCCCAAACCCCAAAACAGCAGAAATGGCCTCCACAGCAGCTTTCGACACAGGTGCCGCTTCCTGCTTGCAAGATAGTTCGGGTTTGGGGGGTAGATAGGGGTTATATAGGAATTGGGGATAATGGAAAAAGAAAGTGGAAACTACCAACTACTATTTAGGATTTAAGGTTTAGGGTTCCCAGCGCCCAAATAGTAAGGCTTCAGGGGGCCGAAAACCACAGATCTCCCTACCTAGCACGATAGCAAAAGTGACGATGATGACGATGATGAGCAGGAGCCTCCGCTTTCGCTGCTTCGTCAGGCCCAGCAGCAGCTGGTGAGCCTTGAACATCAGCAGCAACCTGACTGACAAAGAAAGATTTGCAGAACATCTGTTTGTTTTCCCGGAGGTATGGTAGCTTATGCGGCTTCGTGGGGCTTAGCAAATCAAGTCCCCTCCCTCTTAGCTAGAAGCTGTAGGGTCACTGTAGAGATTCCCAGGAAATCTGCAGCCACCCCTGTCGCCGTTTCGAGAAGTTCAAGTACAACTGAAACTCGAGCCCTTGCTTAAAATCGAAACGAAATGATCTCGCGCCTCCGTAGGAGCAGCTCCCTTCTTGCCGGGAGCTTTGCCCGCGGCCTTGCTGGGCCCCTTTGCAGGGCCCTTGGCCTTTCCTTTGGCGGGCGACGCTGGCGCCTGCTCAACATGACCTATTGGGGATCCAAATGGATTTACTTTTTTGCTCAAATAAATCCAAAGTGTCCACAAGCAATCTCTAGGGCTCTAGTTTGGCGGTAGGGAGCTACCTTACATGAAGCCAACGCACGAGCAGCTCATGCCAATATGCAAGAAATTGCCGCGAGCAACCAGGCATACATTCAGTCACAGTATCACCCTAACCAGCATGATAACCAGGTTTACGCAGGCTATGCATCAACCGACGAAACATCTGAATGCTAATTTAGAAGCCACTTAGAGGATGCGTGACTGGAACCTAGAAGAAGCAACGATCCATGCGGACAGTTCTGCAGCTGCCTGTAGTGAAAGCTGTGTGCAAGCAGCTCATTCCATCATTCATAAGGAGCTTGGAAATTTTTTCATTCGAGCCTGCCACCACTCCATCCTGATATGATGCCCCGCTACGGCACTTGCAGGAACTACTTTTTCTATTTCTTGGACGGCCCGATGAAAAGGTCACTTGGCCCAAGCGGAGCTTCTAACAAGGAACCCTGAAAGAACCATTTAGTCACGGATGAATGGTCCGGTGCTGCCGCCCGCCTCTTCAGCTACCACCGCAGGTGGGGACGCCCCTTCCTTCGGGGGTGTAAGTTGCATCTTGTTGATGGAGCTACATATGGCTTGACCCAGCTTTTAGGAAATCTCAATTCGTGGCTTGTCAGGCTTCGGGCTTAGCTGACTTCACGCGGTGTACTGGACCGCCAAAGATATAGAACAACAATATCTGCCATACCTCGACCGAAATAGTGAACATGGCGCTGTGAATAGTCAGCTAGCACGAAATGCGTCTACTTAATGTCTTGATGAGGGCCTGTAGCGGATCCGCAAAAGGCTTAGGCTTTAATTACCCCAAGGCTCCAGTGCCATGTGCTGTCTGTGGGTTGGCTTCAATCCCACCATGTTTTTGGTATTAGCGTATCTTTTGGCCCTCCGAAGAGGACGCCTATCACATGGTGCACTCACTCATCATCCAGCTGTGCGTCCACAAAATTGCCAAGCCATACGGTACGGGGCTCACGTCACGCTCACGAGCGCGTTTCTCAAAAGAACTACTTAATCCCTAACGTGGATCCCATAATCTCCGCATAGTCCTCACATGTTTGAGGGCCCTGCAAAATACCCCCGCTTCAAGAATCACTCACAGCAAAGCCCTCGCACAAATGTCCTCTCCACTAGCTGGGGACACAGGCGCCGCTTCCTGTTTGCAAGATATGACAGGCTTTTGCCAACAAAAAAGTTCGTGCAATACTCGTGGAATAAGAGACTTGAAAAATCGGAAATTCAAGTGAAAAAGAGACTGGTACATTAAATGGAAATTTGGTGTACGCAGGGGTTGACAGGGATAGTTTGGAGTGAAATGCTTTGATTTTGGGTTGGAATATTCAAGGTAGACTGTTGACTGTTCAGGCATCTCTAAAGGAAGCCGTCCCAGCCCTCTTCAGGGCTCCGCTTTGGGGAGTTTCAGATGAATGACGTATGGCTTGAACTTGAACTTCACGGTGTCAAAGCCTTTTCCGACTCTGCCACCTCAACCCTGCGAATGGAAAAGGAGCTGAGCCCCCAAACCCGAAACCTGCAAGATGTCCTGACGAAGCATCCTTTGCTAGACCCTTGACCCAAAGACCCAAAACCGAAGCCATACACGATCTTGAGTGCTTTTGCGTTCAGCGCACGTGAACTTGCGCCTCAGCTTTCTCCTCTGGCTTGGGTGCTTCCTCCTTCCGGGGTTAGAATCCGATTCCGGACTAGGATTTGGAATGTGGACGGTGCAGCAAGGACAAGGATTTGGGGCGTCAAAAATGCGGTGCATGAGTATCATCTGGGGCTTTCTGCACCGTGTAGGCCTCCGCAGAAGTTACAGGGATGGCATGGGATCTCTTTCTTTTGTCGTGTTGGGTTGCGGGCCTGGGGTTCATGCGGTTCATGGCTGGAACCCAATAGTATCCAGCAGTAGCGGGACTTTTTCGTTGGGTGTCCTACCATGACAGAAGTCAGATCTCTCAACTTTGACACTTTGCTCCGGCAGGTGAAGGAGAGAACGGGAAGAATGAACTCTAACACCCAACACCCAAGCTCAAATCCTAAGAATTGTAAAGCGCTCCCCTTTAGTGTAGCGCTGGCATTATGAGGCCAAGTTGATGCTTCTGAAAAATTGACCTGTGAAGTTGCACAGTGCCATTCCAGATCTCTGACACACAAACCCGCTGCCAAGCAGGCCTTCGGAGCTTCTGTGTCCGCAGCTTGCGCAGCCGCCGGCGTCTGTTGTGGTTGCAGGGTTTTGGAGTATGGCATTGCGGTTTGGGGTGAAGATTTGGGGTCAGGTCTCACGCCTTGGGCTTGGGGTAACCTGCTTCCGTTGGAAACTTGAGGCCTCTTCACTTCATCGCTGCTGTAGTGCTGCCTGTTTATTGAACACACGTCACTAGCATGCTTGCATACGCCAAATAAATCCAGATGAGTCGTGCTGTTGTGCGGCAGGTAGCCAAGTGTTTGAACAGCAAAATGGCTGGCGCGCTTACACTGGGCACCCGAATTTACAAACAATACCTACTTTAGGCCTCAGAGTGCATTTTCCCTACTTTGGATTATTTGGTCTTAGGGTGAGGAGCCTTGTAGAGACCGTGCGCCAGGGCATTGCCAGGGACTTCTCACAAGTGGGTTTTGTACAGCAGCTTGCAGCGCACACCAAGCGTCTCTGTGTGCGCACGCTTGGTTTTGGGCTGCTCATGGCGGGCTTCGTGTTAAGCGTACCATTGCGAAAGAATCCAGATCGTGGTAGTAATAAGTACTCCGCAGCCAGCACAGCAACAAGACCCAATAATGACGATGATGATGATGATGATGATGATGATCATGATGATGAGCAGGAGCCTCCCCTTTCGCTGCTTCGTCAGGCCCAGCAGCAGCGGGTGAGCCTTGAACGTCAGCAGCAACCTGACTGACAAAGAAGGATTTGCAGAACATCTGTTTGTTTTCCCGGAGGTATTGTAGCTGATGCGGCTTTGCGGGGCTTAGCAAATCAGGTCCCCTCCCTCTAGAAGTTGTAGAGCTCCCAGGAAATCTGCAGCCAC
Organism: Symbiodinium pilosum; assembly: GCA_905231905.1. Lineage (NCBI taxonomy): Eukaryota > Dinophyceae > Suessiales > Symbiodiniaceae > Symbiodinium > Symbiodinium pilosum. Next base: position 124,161 of record CAJNIZ010046993.1, on the reverse strand, counting down.
CCCTGTCGCCGTTTCGAGAAGTTCAAGTACAACTGAAACTCGAGCCCTTGCTTAAAATCGAAACGAAATGATCTCGCGCCTCCGTAGGAGCAGCTCCCTTCTTGCCGGGAGCTTTGCCAGGGCCCTTGCCAGGCCCCTTTGCAGGGCCCTTGGCCTTTCCTTTGGCGGGCGACGCTGGCGCCTGCTCAACATGACCTTTTGGGGATCCAGAAGGATTTGCTGACCTCTCTAACGAGCTCCAAAGTGTCCAAAGAGTCCAAAATCTTCTTTGGGGTCTGACTTTTTAAGTTGCTGCGAGCCACCAGGCATACATGTGAAAGTATCAACCTTGTTGGCACCAAACGTGCTTGCAGTATGAAGAATACCCCATTCAAACGATAGATGACATGATGCCCCTGTACGTGCTACAGCCCAGGGGACAGCTTACTTGGCCAACCGGAGCTTCATATCTCAACAGCGAACCCTCAAAGAAATAGCTTTCACGGATAGCTCATCCTATCACAAATAAGTCAGTGCTCGCCTTGCCTCCTCTTTGGCAGGTGCAGATGCCCCTTCCTTCGACACATAGACGTGTTCTTCTAGCGCAGCGTATTTTACATCTCGTTGAGTCATGATTGAGGGGGGGTATATATGGCCTGAAAATAGCTTTCAGGAGATCCCATTTCAGGTCTTGTCTGATCGGCTTAGCTTAGTTCAGCCGGGGTAGTGGGCCCGACCGAACTAGCAAGCCTTCCGCAGATAGAAAGGAAGGAGCTAGCTACAGTCCTTCCGAGAGCCTCTGGCGGATTCGCAAATGGTTTGGGCTTTGAATACCCGGAGGCGCCCCGTACTGTCATGCGCTTTGTGCGCGGGTTTGGGATCTGACGCTGTATGGAGGTGCAAGGCTTGTAGGATGGGTTTAGGGTTGAAGGATAGGGGTCAGACTCAAAGCCATGGCAGCGCATCAGTCCATTTTAACGTGGGCATCTCCAACATGGTTTCTTTCTCGCAAGGTCTTTTAGCCCAACAACAAAACTCTCTAGACTCTAGACCAGAGCAACCATAGACATGTAACCTGGTATTGGAGCTGAAGATTCTGCCATTGAGCAAGTCGGACTACTTCCCTGAAACTCCCTCGTTGTATTACCACAATTAGGACGAAACTCCCCCTGAAAGGAGTTCAGATGACAGCGAAATGTCGTTTGAACAATCTCCTAGCACTAAGCTCTTGGTTTCAGCTAATGTCAAGTACCCCTCATATGCAACCACCCATCAGCTAGGCGTGTGTGCACCAGTCGCAAAAATCACGCTCACGAGAGTGTTTCTTAACCAAAACCATTTCATCCCAACAGAGACCCCATAATCTCCGCACGGCCGCCACATTGCTTCTTCGTCCCTACAAAGTAGATCCTTTTCAAGAAGCACTCAAAGTAAAACCTTGTCATGGATGTCCTCCTGAACAGCTGGGGATACAGGCGGCGCTTCCTGTTTGCAAGGTACTTACATGATCTTCGTGGACTTTGGAAATAATTTAGAGAGCAATGTCAGACACTGGGTTGGAAGGGCATTTCAAAGGATCTTCGTGGAATTAGAGTTTTGGTGTGTGGGGGGGGGGGGTGGTATCGCAGGTTGTCTGATCCCTGTTTAGCTCTCTTCAGGCCTCCGCATGTTTGGAGTTTGGGATGTATGGCTGGTATGGCCCCAACTTCACAGCGTAGAAGCCTCTTCCGACCCTAAATTCTCATGCCTAAAAACGCAAAAGGAACCCAACCCCCCAACCCTAAACCTGTAAGGTGGCCTTACGAAGCATGCTCTGTCAAACCCTCGACCCTAAGCCCCAAACCCTAAGCCCTGACCCGTACGAGTGTATTTTCGTTGCACGCAGGCGAATTTGCGCCTCAACTTTTTCCTCTGCCTTTGGAGCCTTCTCCTCCAAGGCTACAGAACGATTTGGAGGTCTAGGACAGGGCTTTGGGGCTTGAAAAAAAGGTGGGGCATCAGCATCATCGTAGGGATTACTGAATATCTAGGCCTCTGCAGAAATTACAGGGATCACATGGGATCGTATAAAATCTTTGTTAGGCTGCGGCGCATGTACACACGAGCCAGGTTGGCAGTCTGGCCTCAACCTTCCCGGAACCAACCATGGAAGCCCAGAGTTTGAGCAAGACTCAAGGGTTCAGGGTTTGGACTCCCGTTGGGGTTCGCTGTTATTTTCGGGGGAGTGCGAAAGCTTGATCCCTGGCCCCAACGAATTGCATGGACCATACGCAGAGAGCACCCTGATATTCGGAGCTCAGATTTGTTTTTTGGGCGTGGTTTGGTCTAGTGGGTTGGTATCAGAGTGCGGAGCGCATACCCAAGAAATCCAGGTTGCTCGAAGTAGGTAATCTTTTTAGATTTTAGACTTTAGGGCCCCAAGCAGAGCTTTTGTGGACGTAGATGCTCAGGTATACTGGAGCGTTATGACCGACACCCAAAGCCTGCCAGCCATCGCCTCAAAACCTGACATGTTGGTACCATGCCAAAGGCATGTGCCATTGTAGACCTTCAAAGGGTCCGAAGGCTAAGGCAGCTCCATCCGTGTGCTTTGTAGGGTAGAGCCCTCACTTTGCGTACCCGGGGAAAGACAACCTTCCAAAGCTGCACAAGCAATGAGACTCATAACAGGGCCACTGTTGGAGCCTAAATTAAAGCCGTATAACTTGAGCCAGGGTAGAAAATACTTTGCGTACAGACAGGGGCAGCGAAAATGAGCGCCTCGGCCAAGGTTAAGAGACGCAGTGTAGCAAAGGCCCTGTATGTCCTTTCGGAGCAGAAGTATTCCTCAAACCGTTCCGAAAGCCCTAGTTCTGAAATAAGAATGACTTGGCCTCTTCTGTTGCTTGGAACTCCTGGAGGGACGTTTCCAGGCTTCCGTCCTCTCCATGACGGCTCAGAATGGTTGGTGCAGGCTTTGCGTTGGAGGCTCAGGGCGTGGTATTCGTCAGGTTGAGCTTGAGGATCGAATGAAGCAGAAGTCCGCCCGAAATCAAGCGAGGAACTTAATCCTTTGGTTACAGGGCTCACCTGCGACGTCTACAGAAAGCATGCAGACGAAAAATTGTGCCTTCATGCACTCCTCCTCTAAAGCCCCAGATCACAAGCCCTCGGCCCAAAAAGTTCCTTGAACCCTACCGCCCCCCCCCTCCCCCCCAAGCCTAAATTTCCGAACCTTTAGCCTGAATTGTTGAAAGCCGCACGCAAGACCCGAGCAGGGAACCTAAACTTCGCATCCTACATGCCTAGGAACCCTGCAGCTACTGTAGGGGCTCCCCCAACAAAAATCCATGTTGAGGCCTATTTGAGGTATCCTAGAATATAGAACAAGGCATAAAACAATAATATCGGTAATTATGTCGGTCCGTGTACTACACCCTGAGAGCCAATCCCGACCGCCGCTGATAGACAGCTCTGTCACCATTTGTGTAAAAAGTTGTGTGCGGTTTTTACCTGGGGAGCATAGTGATACAACATGCCTGTAGTACAGCCGTTGTTGTGAGCGCAAGTGCTGTATGTGCTAAAAGTGACGCCCTGCAGGCGAGAACTTGGTCAACTACAACTCGGATCCTACAATGCTAGGACATGTATGTGCTGAGACAGAATCTTCATCTCAAGCCGAAATAAGAACACTTGTCTGGTAGACTGGACCACTCATCTATTAACAAGCTTTTGGAGATTCATCAGTGTCGGCCGCCCACGTAGAGATCACTAGAGAGCTAGGTTGAGCAGAGCCCTGCACCCTAAATCAACCCTATTGCTCCGAACCCGTCCTGAAGCTCAAAAATAGGTAGCACGATGGTCGAAAATACGTAAAATGCACCAGAACTGTTCGGGTTCAGGTAGTAAGCACTGAAATTATGTGGACTACCATTATAGTATGGTGTCCGTTCTCTTTTCCATTATCTCAAGACAGACAGAGAGAGAGAGAGAGAGAGAGAGAGAGAGAAAGAGAGAGAGATATGTATATATGTATCCCCCGTAAGCACAAAACAAAACCCGGAATTCCTCTACGTGGCCCTCGCCGTCCTTGGCAGCCTTCAGCAGCGAGGATACGGCCTTGGCTCTCGAGCTGGATGCCTGGGCGGTTTAGTGTTATGCGCGCTTTAGGGTGTATAGCCTGTATAGGGCAAAAGATTTATAGGGTTTGGGGCTCAGGGTTTGGGGTTTCGGGCAAGCGTTGTTCTTGGGATTCGGGATTTAGGGTAATGGGTTTAGCATTAAGGGTTTTAAGGGTTTAGGATTAGGGGAATGGCATGGTTACCAAAACCCTCCGTTCACCCTTACATTCGCAAAACAAGGGCACTTGGGCCAGCATAGGTGGTAGTTGGAGGTTCCAGGCAATTAGCTTTCCCCTACTTCAGAGCCTCCCCAGGCAAAAAAGAATGGGGCAAAACCTGCAACTCGATTGAACACAAATCTTCTAGATACTACTCCCCCCCCCGCCCCCGGAACATGGGAGGGACCCTGAGCAATCGAGACCCCCAAAATTGTTTTTCGTTTCAGCCCCCGGCCCAAAGAACACCTGAAATCCAAATCGTCGACCCCCAAATTTTGAGCCTCCTCTGGTGTGGATGGAACTGCAGGATCAACAGGCGTATCAGCTGCCTGCCAAGCATCGCAAACTTTTCAAGTCTAGAATGTGCCTCGTTTCGAGATGGTATGAATAGGTTTCAGAGATGAGGGTTTTGGACGTTCATGAAGGAGCACTTGTATGCCTGAAATCATGCATTCCCGCAACCCAAAACCCAACAGAATAATCACTTTATCTGGGAGCCTTGATCAGCTTGCCTCACGCAGACGCCAAACTGTCAGGAGCATATTTTTCACTAACACCTTTTGCGTGTTGGAACCGAATCTGAGTTTTGGTCTTCTGTTGATCCTTCACCTTCTGAAAAATCGGCCTGTGAAGTTGCACAGTGCCATTCATAATCTCTGACACCCAAACCCGTAGCCAAGAAGGCCTTTGAAGCTTTTGTCAAGAGCAGCTACAACCTACAGCCTACAGCACAGCTAACACAATCTTCTTACCAGTGCTCATCCTGGTATTATCAGGTACTCCACACCCAGAACACACCAATTAACTACAACAAAGATAAGAACGATGCATCGACGGTAATGCTCAGGAGCCTCCGCTTTCGCTGCTTCGTCAGGCCCAGCAGAATCGGGCTGGTCTTGCACGCCTGCAGGAACCTGACAACGAAAGATTTGTGAAATATCTGAAGATTGACCGAGCGTACTTCATGCGGTTTTGAGGCTTAGCAACGGAAACCTACAGCTACACCTTTCACCTTTCAGAGCAAACCAACCGCAGCTGACATTCATCAAGATGATATGATACATGGCTACTACTTGCAGCGCACCTCCGTAGGAGCAGCTCCCTTCTTGCCGGGAGCTTTACCTGGGGCCTTGCCAGGGCCCTTTGCGGGGCCCTTGGCCTTGCCTTTGGCGGGCGACGGCGGCGCCTGCTCAATATATACTTACATCCAGATGATGGCCAGATTCTCTTTAACAATCTCCTGCCATGGTTTCAGCTAGTCAGGTGAAATGCAAAATGAATGGTGCCACGAGAAGGACGCCCCTCACATGCATTCACTCATCAGCCAGCTGCAACTTCACAACACTCATAACATTGACACAGTCGTGCTCCTGAGGTCTTCCTCAAAAACGTGCTTCATCTCCAACAGGGACCCCATAATCTCCGCAGAGCCCCCACACCCACATTGCTTCAGGGTCCCTGCGAAGTTCTCGAGAAACACTCACTGCAAAACCCTCGTATGAACGTCCTCCTCAGCAGCTGCAGACACAGGCGCCGCTTCCTGCTTGCAAAAGACTTAAACAACAACCTTGGTGGAATTTGGAGTGTAGAGAGTAATGCTTACACTGTGGTTTGTGGGGGGGGTCATTTCAAGTGGTATGCCAGGTTGATTGACCCCTCTTCAGACATCTCTTAACAGCACCTGCCCCAATCCTCTTGAGGCATTCCCTTTTGGGAGCTTAGGATGTATGGCTTGAACTTCAGGGTGCAGAAGCCTCTTCCGAACTCAAATCCTAACCTGTACCTTACGAAGCATCCTCCCTTAAACCCCAAATTGAGCCAACCCCCGAACCGTTTTAAGCTCTTTTACGATGAGCACAGGTGAACTTGCGCCTCAGCTGTGATTGAGGACGTGAAGTTGGGGCTCTGGGGGTGGGGCATGGTCGTGTTAGGGCTAATGCATTTTGCAGACCTCCTCAAAAGTTGGTAGGGATCGTTTGGGATCGTACTAAATGTCTGTTGGGCTGCGGCACAGTTACGCGCGAGTCAGTTTGACGGTCTGGCCTGAACCTTCCTGGAACCAGTCATGGAAGCCTCGATTTGAGCAAGTGAAGGACAAGACCAAGGGTTTAGGTTTAGCGTCCCTTTCGGGTTCCCTCTTTGTTCGGGGGAGTGTGTAAGCTTGATCCTCTCATCTGTCAACTCAAGAACCCCAAGACACATAACAGATAACAAATTATGAAAAGGTTAGAGACATAAAAACAACCCCAGCTCATCATTTAGACGGTGAACCCCTGAGCACACGCTGCATGAAGTGAGCCACTGCTATGACAACCCTAAGTTGCACATTTCTTGCATGGACCAAAGACAACACCCTGATGTTGAGAGCGCAGTTTGGGGATTTGGGGTGTGGTTTGAGTGCAGCGGGTTGGTGTCGGAACGCAGCTCGCGTACCTGAGAAATCCAGATTGCTCCAAGTAGGTACTATGTATAGACTTTCTTGGCCCAAAGTAAAGACGTGAATGTTCATAATTTTTCGAGCGTTCAGACCGACCCGACAGCCAGTTATCCGTTGAACGCGAGAAACTTTGCTACAATACCAAATGCATGTCTCCATGTACACCTTCCAAAAAGCCCCAAAGCTAATTCAGTCCCATCCTGAAAAAAACAACCCTCCATAGCTGCACAAGCAATACTGTGCCGCTGCACTCGTTTGATGAGATCTACACCCTCTTGCCCCTAGACTCCCTGAGTCTCCAACGCCTCCGCCGGAGCTTCAAACTCTCATCATTTTGTAACAGGTTAGACATGACTTCGTCTGCGCCCACAGGGCCAGCGCGAAGTAGACGTCAGGGGCCTCTGCTACTCCGCAAGACCCTCCTAAGAGCCGTATAGTGTAGCAAAAGCCGGGTAAACAAGTCTAGACTGCCGGAGCGGCGATGCTTTCATTGAACCCTTTCCGAAAGCCCTAATTCTGCAATAAAAATGTCTCGGCCTCTGCTGTTGCTTGGAACTCTTGCAGGGACGTTTCCAAGCTTCCGTCCTCTCCATGAGCACGGTGGGCGCAGGGTTTTGCGTTGGAGACTCAGGGCGTGGTATTCTACAGGTTGAGCTTGAGGATCGAATGAAGCAGAAGTCCGCCCCAAATCAAGCGAGGAACTTAATCCTTTGGTTACAGGGCTCACCTGCGACGTCTACAGAAAGCATGCAGACGAAAAATTGTGCCTTCATGCACTCCTCCTCTAAAGCCCCAGATCACAAGGCCTCAGCCCAAAAAGTTCCCTGAACTATACCCCCCCCCAGACTAGATTTCCGAACATTCAGCCTGAATTGTTGAAAGCCGCAAGACCCAAGCAGGGAAGCTGAACTTCGAATCCTACATGCCTAGGAACCCTGCAGCTACTATAGGGGCCCCAAAAAGTTAATCATTTCATGTTGAAGTCTGTTTGAGGTATCCTAAAATGTAGAACTTACAAGGCATGTACATGCAATAGTACCGGTAATTATGTCGGTCCGTGTGTTACAGCTCTGTCACCATTTGTGTAAGAAGTTGTGTGTGCTTTCTACTTGGCGAAGCACAGTGATACAACATGCCTGTCGCACAGCCTTTGTTGTGAGTACAAGTGCTGTATGTGATATGACTGACGCCTTGCAGGCGAGAACTTGATAAAATACAACCCGGATCCTAGTGCTAGGAAGGACATGCATGTGCTGAGACAGACCCTTCGTCTCACCAAGAAAATTTTTCATTTGGTTGGTAGACTGCAGTACTCATCTGTTGACAAGCTGTTGGAGATTGATAGTTGTCGGCCGCCCACGTAGAGATCACTAGAGAGCTAGGTTGAGCAGAGCCCTGCACCCTAAATTAACCCTATTGCTCCGAACCCGTCCTGAAGCTCAAAAATGGGTAGCACGATGGTCGAAAATACATAAAATGCACCAGAACTGTTCGGGTTCAGGTAGTAAGCACTGAAAATTATGTGGACTACCATTATAGTATAGTGTCCGTGCTCTTGTCCACTATCCCGATATATAGATACATTTTTGTATCCCCGGTAAGCACAAAACAAAACCCGGAATTCCTCTACGTGGCCCTCGCCGTCCTTGGCAGCCTTCAGCAGCGAGGATACGGCCTTGGCTCTCGAGCTGGGTGCCTGGGCGGTTTAGTGTTATGCGCGCTTTAGGGTGTATAGCCTGTATAGGGCAGAAGATTTATAGGGTTTGGGGCTTAGAGTTTGGGGTTTCGGGCAAGCGTTGTTCTTGGGATTCGGGATTTGAGATTTGGGGTAGTACTGGGGTTAGGGTTAAGGGCTTCAAGATTTTTAGGATCAGGGGAATGGCATGATTCCAAAACCCTCCGTTCACCCTTCTATTTCAGAGTCTCCGAAAAAAGGCGCGAAACCTGCAGAAATGACACCAAACTCTTTTAGATAATATTGCCAACGCCTCCCCCCCCCCCTCGAAGAAGCAACAAAAAACAACTGGGACCCTGAGCAATCGAAACCGCCAAAATTGTTTTATTTGTTTTATTCGAGCCCCCGGCACAAACAACACCGGACACTCGAATCCTAAACCCCCCAAATTTTGAGCCTCCTCTGCAGCGGATGGAACTGCAGGATCAACAGGCGCATCTGCTGCCTGCCAAGCGTCGCAAACTTTTCAAATTGAAAATGCACCTCGTTGTATGAATAGGTTTCAGAGATGAGGGTTTTGGACGTTCAAGGAAGGGCACTTGTATGCTTGAAATAAAGCATCCGCAATCCAAAACCCAACAGAGTAATCACTTTATCTGGGACTCCTGATCAGCTTGCCTCACGCAGATGCCAAATTGTCAGGAGCATATCTTTCAAAAACAACTCTTGAGTGTTGGAACCGAATCTGAATCTTGGTCTCCTTTCGTGTAGCTTCGGTACTATAATATCGGATCCTTCTGAACAATCGACCTATTGAGGTTCACAGTGCCATTCCAGATCTCTGACACCCAAACCCGTAGCCAAGAGGGCCTTTGCAGCTTCTGTAAAGAACAGCTACAGCCTACAGCACTGCCAACACGATGATCTTGTCAGTACTGATCCTGGTAATTTCAGGTACTCCACACCCGGCACAACAACAATAAACAACAACAATACAGATCAGGACGATGCATCGACGAGAATGCTCAGAGGAGCCTCCGCTTTCGCTGCGCCGTCAGGCCCAGCAGACTCAGGCTGGCCTTGCGCATCTGCCGGAACCTGACAAAGAAAGATTTACAAAAGATCTGAAGATTGACCGGGCGTATGGTGCCTCACATGGTCTTGGGGCTTAGCAAATCTGGCTCCCTCTCTCTTAGCTAGTTGTAGAGACCCTCCGGAAAGCTGCAGCTAACTGAGCAAACCAACCGCAGCTGCCGCAGCTGAGATTCATCGAAATGATATGATACATGGCGACTACTTGCAGCGCGCCTCCGTAGGAGCAGCTCCCTTCTTGCCGGGAGCTTTGCCCGGGGCCTTGCCGGGGCCCTTTGCGGGGCCCTTGGCCTTGCCTTTGGCAGGCGACGGCGGCGCCTGCTCAACATGACCTACTGGCCATATTAGAACAAAGGCTGAAGGGTCCAAAAGGCAAATCCCCAGAGCTCTAGTTTTCTGGGTCCGGAGCTGCCCATGCCAGTAATTGTACCAGAAAGTGCTTTGAGCAAGCAGGCAAAAAAATCACGTAATTGCCTTGAACACTGCTTGCAATACGAGGAATTGCCATGTTGACAGACAACACAGATATAACACAGATGTCCTCTGTGGCATAGCAACAGTACAGAGGATTCTGATCAACGTCCTTAACATCGACACGTTCAATCCAGACGCCAATTAGATGATAAGTGACTGGAATCTAGAGGCAACAACAGTGGCCTATGCCGACAGTTCTGCAGCTGTCTGTAGCGGGAGGTCCGTGCAAACGGTCTGTGCTAGCTGCTACCTTGAATATGAAGAGGTTAGGTTGAAAAGAAACCGACACCACCCCATTCTGACATAGCACCTCTGTACATGCTTTGCAGGAGCCCTGTTCCCTATTCCTAGTACAGCCCAATGGAAAGCTGACTTGGTCCACGATTAGTTTGACAATCCCCAACAAGTACAACCTTCACTCAGGGATACCTCAAACTATCTAGACAAGTTGGCGCTTCCCATGCCTCCTCTACTGCAGGTGCAGACGCCCCTTCCTTCGGAACGGCGAAACGAATCTTTTGCTGTACTGTATATTACATCTCATTCAGTTGCTGACGCGGGCATATCTAGCTTGAGCCTAGCCGGGGTACTGGAACCTCAGCTCCTTCTTCCATTCTTGTTGGGGAATCTCCCACATGGTTTCTTTGTTTCTTCCTACCGACCTGTGCGCATGAACCAACATCAAACTCTCTACATCACAGCAGGCAGGCGCCACAATCATGGAACCCGATATTGGGCCTGAAGAGTCGGCCGAACCCTCGGTCGTTTACTGGCAAGGTTTGGACTAAACTCCGCCCCCGAACTGCGCGGAGTTCAGATGATGGCCAGAATCTCTTCAACACTCTGTTACCACGAGGCTTCGGGTTTCAGGCACTGTCCTTTGAAAGGCAACGTTCAGAGTTGCCCTCTGAAGAGGACGCCCCTGACATGCACTCACTCACCAGCCAAGTCAACTGTGCGTTCACCACGCGCATACGCAGCTAACATAAAAGTCGCGATCCTGAGGGCCTTCCTCAAAAAAGCCTGCTTCATCTGCAACAGGGACCCCACAATCTCCGCACAGTCCCATAGATTGATTGTGCAACCCTGCAAAATCCTGCAAAGTACCTCCGTTTGGAGAAACACTCACAGCAAAACACTGGTATGAATGTCCTCCTCAGCAGCTGGGAACACAGTCGGTGCTTCCTGCTTGCAGGATACTCAACATGATCTAGGACAGACTGTCGCAGAAGCCGTCCACGCAATCTTCAGGCCTCCCTTCGTTTTTTGGGGGATTTTGGGATGTATGGCTTCAACTCTACGGTGTAACAGTAACAGCGCTTTCCGACCCTAATCCTCAACCCTGCGAGCGATGCGAACGGAAAAGGAACCCAACCTTCAAACCCTAAATCTCTAAGGTGTCCTCACAAAGCATCCTCTTCCTAAGCCCCAAACGCCAAGTCATACACCTTTTTCATTGAGCACCGGGAAAATTGCGCCTCAGCTTTCTCCTCTGCCTTGGGTGCCGTCTCCTCCGCGGCTAGAAAACGATTCTGGATGTTGAGTGCTGAGGTTTAGGACAGGGAATTGCGGCATTTAAAAGGTGGGGCATGCGCAACATGTCTGAGTTTTTCTGCTATTCAGACCTCCCCCAAAACCAGGATCGCATGGGATCTTGAAACTTTCTGTGGGGTTGTGGCACGGGTACACGCGAAACTGAACCCCCTTGGAACCAAC
>CAJNIZ010046993.1:4531-104930 GCA_905231905.1 Symbiodinium pilosum | reverse complement strand
TGACAGAAACAAGGCCCGACTTCGATTATCTATAAACTTAGAGCCCCAGCTCAACTCAAGCAAAAACAACTCCCTTAAACCCTTAACCCTAAACCCGAAGCTTGCAACGGATTCGGCGCTAATTAAAAGCGAATCTGTATAACTGCCACTCGACTAAACGCAGTCAGGGGTCGTTTAGGGTCTGGGGTCAATTTTTTGGGTTAACATATTCACCTCCCCCAGGGCGAGTGTGGGCCCCTGACTTCTTCACCTCCTGCATTCAACAGGCTTGCCCAAAAACCCGAGGGTCCAAGCACCCGCATAACAGGCTCCATTTTGGGTTCCTACTACCAGAATCTGAATGAGTGTGTGGTAGCTGAGCCCCCATCAGTTGGCTTCGGGAAAGATCCTAATGTCCCTCGCCGCAGCGGCCGCAGCCGCCGCCGCCGCCGCCGCTGCTGCTGCTACTGCTGCTGCTACGAAATGTGTTGAGTTGCGCTCCGCTTGATCTTGGGTACGCCAACCTCTGCTTTTGTATCTTGCCACTCTTCATCCATGAGAGACATGAGAAGTATCCTCCCCAAGCGAACTTGGAACCTCAAAGAGGCCCTCTGAAAATGCCACCCTTGTCAAGTTCAAAAACGGATTTTATGTTAGCTTCGGTGAGGGTATCTTTCACAAGGAGAGAAAGCAGCATGTTGGGTCTTCTCAAAACTATGGCCCGGGGTACCCTAAAGGGGGACCCCAAGAGAACATTTTTTGACAAGCTGTCAGGTTAGTCCTAAACTCACAACCCTAAACCATGTACTCTAGACCTGAAAGCCTGGGTTCAGGCTGGAGAGTGTAGTGGCTTTGCCTTGTGCATCGAAACTGTGGCATCTTAGCGCACCAATCCTTTCCTGCTTGACAGTGCATATTGCTGATGGCGGCTCCTACCGTGACAGAAGTCCTGACCATAAACCCTGAACCACCTTAAACCCTCAAGCAGTAACTCGTTAATCCTTCTACTTTGGAACTTTGATTCGGCGGATGAGAGAGAAACTTTTCAGGATGAGCCAGTGCTTCGATACACCTGAGATCTGAGACCCAAGCCCCCAAGCAAGACTTTTGACTTATTTGTTGTCCTACACAACCACTGAAAATAAATCCTGAACCCCAAACGCTGCGCCTCCTCTGCTGTGGATGCAACTGTGGCACCGGCTTCCTGTAAAACGTTGCAGAATGTTCAAGTCGCAGATGCAGTCCCTTTTCAAACTTCTACACTCTACAACTTTGGGCTTGGTGTGCCATCAAATGAGCCTACACCCGGGTCTAGGGTTTACTGTTTCAAGTTTGGGGCCTTCCCAGCACTCCCAAAAGCAAAACTGCTGATGAGAGGGATGCGGAGCCAAGGTCGAAATGTGCTGTTGATAGGGGAACTCTTGCACCTTTTCAAAACCAAGGGCACGTGCGTGCCTGAAAATAACGGGTGCCTGCCAGGAAAAACTCAACAAAGCGAACTTAATTTGTGGGACCTGGTTATGCTTCTTGGTTGCTTTGGTATTTGGGGGCCAAGTTGAACCTTGTGGAAAATTCGCAATGCAGTGAAAGTGTAAGGAGTCATTCCAGATCTCGGACGTCCAAACGCGAAGCCGTGAAGGCCTTCGGAGTCTCTGTGCCCTCAGTCGCCCTATGGAATTGTGGTCCAGGATTGAAATTGGGGGTTGGGTTTTGAGTAAAAATATTCAGGAGCTAGAGTCAGGGACAAGGGCTACGCGCCATATATGCTGGCATGTATATGCCGAAGGAGTTCAAAGGAGAGGGCCCATGAGATGAAACATGCATCAGAAGCTTGATATATACCCTAAACCCTATCCTGATCCCCATACGAATCCCTATGTATAATCCACATATTTGCCCAAATACTAGCCCCCGATATGCAATATTCTAACCTGCGCCGCAAAGCCCACTTGCGCGAAGGCCCTGGCGTCGTCTCTTCCAGGCCCCTAATCATCATCACTCATCCAAAGCGGCACGTAAAGACTTTGGGCCCAAATAATCGTCGATACTAAGGGCAAGGGAGCCAGTCCTTATGGCACACACAAACTGTGCTGCCGCGCAGTAGCATGCTGCGTAAAATGAGGATCCTACGATGATCGCAGCTCTCTTGAGCAGAGCAGCCACAGTGCCCAAACAATCGTGTCGCCAGTACCGGCCCCCGGAAGTTTCAGGCACGCCCTGCCTGGCACAATCACAATAACCAATAACCATACTGCAGATGATGATGAATGTAAACCTCTTTAGGACCTATGTATATAGGATGATGCCCAGGAGCCTCCGCCTTCGCGGCTTCGTCAGGCCCAGCAGCAGCGGGGGTGCCTGAGCCCTCAGCAGGTGCCTGGCAAGGAAAGCTGCGAGAAATTGAACGGGGGGATGAGGGCTTTTTTTGAAGGGCTTCGCAAATCAGGTCATCTCCTGTTTAGATAGAACTTGTTGAGATCTTCGGGAAATCTACAGCTAAGCCTTTCACCTTTTGGGAAAATCAACTTCCCAGAGTATGCAGCTGAAGCTTTGGATCCTAGCTTGCGATTGGAATGCACTGATCCATAGCACGGCTACTTGCAGCGCGCCTCTGCCGGAGCGGTTCCCTTCTTGCCGGGGGCTTTGCCGGGGGCCTTGCCAGGGCCCTTTGCAGGGCCCTTGGCCTTGCCTTTGGCGGGCGACGGCGGCGCCTGCTCAATATGACCTACTGGGATCAACGCGCAAGCATTTTTTGCTTGTTTAAGCAAGTCCCAAATGCTCCCAAAAAGCTCCTGGAAACTTTCTATTTTTCTGGGTCTGGGGCATGGGGCAACCTTACCTGAGGCGAAGGCACCAGCAGCTCAGGTCAATGCTGCCAGCAACCAGGTTTACATTCAGTAACAGCATCAACCATGATGATAGACAACACAGATGTTTCCTTGCAGTATGGACGACAATGCCAACAATGCTTATAATACCGTCCTACATCGGTTCGCTAGATTCCAGAAGCCCGTATGACTCCCAGAGACTAGAACCTATCAAGTAACAACACGAATTTATGCAGGCGGTCCCGCGACTTTCTATATAGCTGTCGCTGAAGCTCTGTGCAAACGGGCCAGTCCACCTGGCAATAAAACGCTTACAACACGCCCGACAAGAGCCTGCCGGGGAAAAACAGAAAGAAGGTGCCATCACAAACCCTGGCAGGATGCACCTGGACATCCTCTGCAGAGCCTGCTTTTTATTCTGTATACAGCTCAGTGACAGCTAGCTGCGGCCCTCATATGGCTGTGTCCAACAAGCACGTGCCTTTGCTTAACCACAACCAATGGATGGCTCCATACCCTGTGGAGCGGAGAGTTTATCTATAAGGTATGGATTATGTCATGGCATCATATTCCGTAGAGGTTGCAACGAGGGGGTATGGAACAGCAAATGATGATCCGCGACCTGTGGATCAGGGAATGGAACGAACGTCCCCGAACAGCTTTTTCCGCCTCAAATATTACCAAACATCCATGTCACAAGCAAAGCATTTTGAAAGAAACCTTTGGTCATGGATCACTCAACCTAGCTAACCCTGAGGGTCCAAGTACCAAAACACCGGAATTCTCGGTTCTTTTTCAAATACTAGAAGCTGACTGCTGCTTGGTGCCTACAACCCTGCTATCTGGATACCTGAGCCCTGAAACCCCTGTATATCCGCACATATCCTTACAGAGGGGTTTCCCCAAATTGTCTGTATCTCTTTGGGGTCTAGATCGGGTACCCCTATTAAGAGAAACTAGCACATCTTCCTCCAAGGAATTCCAGGGCAATAAAATTTTAGTAACTCCCTTAGTAACCCCTATAATACTCCCCTATATAATTCCGTATGCAACTTACCCCCTTTAGGGAGTTTAGACTATGCCTCACATATTCCACTGGGGAATTCCTGGGTAAAGTAACACAACCTGGACCGCACCATGCCTCCTCAATTGGTGCAGGTGCGGGCGCCCCTTCCTTCAGAAGGGCGAAACAATCTTTGAATGCATCGAGGACTACTCGCCTCCCCCTTAGATGAAGTTTTATGGGGTAAAAAAGGGTATGGAGAAGAACATGGAAACTACTGTATTGTCAAGCATTTAAGGTTTAGAACTCATATTTAAGCCCCCGCCCTCCCCCAATACTTATATTTCATCTTGGGATTGTCTGGCCGTTGGGCTTGCCAAAAATCACCCAGGGTACTGGACCTCTAAAATATGCAGAATGACAGTATCTGCGATACCTCAGCTGAAAAATTAGCAATTCATTTCTCTGTTGATTTGAGGTTTCAGGTTTAGGGTGACATCTCCAGAGACCTTGACGGCGCCGTGCAGCATGCTGCAGCTGCTCAACAGATGGGGTCCCCTTACGCTACGAACCCTTCAAGGGACGCTTTGCTTTGCAAAAGCCTGAACCATAAACCCTAAACCCTAGTGCCAAGCCCCAAAGAGACAGTAACAACATCGGGACATTCGGCTTTTCA
Organism: Symbiodinium pilosum; assembly: GCA_905231905.1. Classification (NCBI taxonomy): domain Eukaryota; class Dinophyceae; order Suessiales; family Symbiodiniaceae; genus Symbiodinium; species Symbiodinium pilosum. The sequence goes on along the minus strand of CAJNIZ010046993.1, from coordinate 100,444 downwards.
GGTTGGGGATATGGTTTGGGGTGTAGGGTATAGGGACCTACTAAAGGCACAAGAATGATGACCACTATTAACATTTTCAACTCTATGTGAGGGTACTCTACACCATAAACATACATGGAATCTAAGACCAAACTGCTTGCAGCTGAGGCCTGCGCGCTACATATAATTCCTTACACAAGCCCCTTTTCATCTTTCATGTTCTTTTGATTCTCCATTTCTAGAAATTATCCAGGCCCCTCAATCGTATTTTGAGAAATATTCACCTAAACCCCCATACCCTAAGGCCTAGCCCAGTTTCAGCCTTGGGCTGGCGTCAGTCTCCTGCAGCCGGCACTCGAACACCACAAAACATACCCATTGCTTCGTACTTCGTACCTTCATTAAGGTCCATGCAAGTACTATTTCTGGATAGTAGGGCCGATGTCAGAATTTTTTTATGAACGCGGAGCCTCAGGGGCAGGGGAAGAGGAGGCTGAAGGGGTTAGGCGGTTAGACCTTAAATCCTGACCCCTCAACCATGCGCGCGCAAGTAAGTAAAACCACCGAAGCATGGCCTCGGAAGCCATGGCTCTCACAGCGAGCAATGGGCTATGGAATACGTCAAATACCGAAACCCTGAACCCTAAACTCCACGCCCTAAACCTGATAAACCCTCTAAAGCCTAAACCTTACAGGTTCCCTTTCTTGTGCATGTAGGTGTGGCCCCTGCATACTACCGGGGTTCCAGCACCAAACCTTTACCAGGTGATAGGCCCACCGAACATTTCCGAGGCTTGGGACGACACATATCCTAAACTCTATATGTTGAAGTGACGGTTTAGGCTTCAGGGTGCTACCAATAGACTTCATGGCCGAACATTGGTACTACTTATAGACGTAGAGCCTTAGGGATATGGCTTCCCATGCAGAGACTTGCGTCGACCCTGATAAGCTGCAAATGGCTGGGGGGCGGACAAAACCAACATGCAACTGCAAGTGTACTTGGAGGGTCAGGGGGACTTGGTAAGTAGATTGTTTAGTAGACGGTTTAACTTAAGAGTTAGGTTAAGGGTTCAAGGTGTCAGGCTTAGGGTTTACGGGGTCAGGGGGGGCTTAACAAATGTACTTAAACGAAATGGGCCACACATAATTCATCCCCGTATTAACCTGCTAACCAAGTCCCCTGACGGTCTAAGAAAGGTTTCAGCAATAGCTTCTCTCTATAGCAACTCCAATTCTCGAGCAGTGCTCTGGTTGAGCAAACATGTTAAACTCAAAGCAACTCCTTCCAACAGCTGAAGGACCTGAGTCGAAATTGCGAAGTCCAGGATTGAGGGTCTAGGAGGGTCCTACCACGCAAATATTGGGTACTTGGACCGTTATAGGAAGTGAGCAACTGCCACATCCTGTGCAACAACCAGATCTCTGATAGATCCCTGCGTTGTAGTCTAAAGGCCTTCTAGCCAAAGGATTTGGGTCTTGAGGTTGCAAGTAGGGCCTCATGACAAGGAGGAAAGTAGGATGCCTTTGAGACCACTGAGGCTGCCCTAGTTTTCAATGATTGAACTATGAGTAGGCTGGGTTCCGTATCTTGCTTAACACTAGCAATGGTGGTTCAAAGTGGCTGTAGCTACTCCTCACCTTCAATCCCTGCAGTCCCCCATATAAACCGAAATTTCATCTAATTTTCCACTGCGCCTCCCTTTGATTCTCTTGTACTGAGGGTACTACCCCTGAACTCTAACGAGTTGTTTCCCTTTCTCTTATATTACCCTTTATACCCCTACCTCTACCCGAAACCCTGAGCCCTTAACCCGAAATCCTGAAAGCTAAACCGTAAAATCTCAAACCCAATTCCTACATCCTAACCTTAAATCCTAAACCCTAAATGCTAAATCCTAAAGCCTAAATCCTCAAGCCCAAACTCTACTTTAAGGGGACCCGGGGTAGAACCATTAGGCCCCTGTCAAGCAGAGGTGAAAGCTTTGCAGGGTTGGCAACCATGGCTGGAAGGGCAAGAAACGGCCTCCGAGAAGGGTTTAGGGCTTAGGGTTTAGGGAAAGGGGGGGTTTTTAGGGCTTAGGGAAAGGGGGGATAGGGTTTAAGGATTAGGGCTTAAGGTTAGTCGGGTCTAGGGTTTAGGGCTTCCCAAGTTGTAAGGTATTCAGGGTCGTCATGTAGGAATCTGCGTAGCAGTTGTGGTTCTCTTTTATGCTTTGGGGGTTTGGGGTGTTCCTAGGTGTCGGTGTTAGCTTAGGGCTGTTGATTTTAAGTTCCTCATGGTTGAGGCCTGGGGTGATAGGACTGCTCCCCTGTATTGAAGCGTTGCCGGGGGGGGGGGGTGGTTGTGGATTATCAGGAGGAGGTTCTGATAAGCTCCAGGGCCTTGGGATTGCCGTGGCCTCGTGCAGCCTCAATTCTCCTTGTCAGGCTAATGTAACGAGGCATGGAGGGCTTGGGGGCTTACGGCCGCACATCCTGCAAACCCTTTTAGCTTTTAAGAGGCTTTGGGGCTGTGGGCTCAAATATTTTACCTAGACCTCTGAACTAGCCGTACTACTTGCCTTTTACCCAAAACAATGGGTATAAAGGTATTTGTGCCTATCTGGATCTCCCAAATCTCAAGTACCCATTGGTGGCTGTGGCAGTGGCAATGGTGGGTGGCAGTCGCGGGTGGCGGCGGTGCCGGTGCCGGTGCTAGTGCTGGTGGCGGTGGCGCCGTTGTGTTTCCAGCGTGGAGCAAACATGGCAGTCATGCTAGGCAGGCAGCCATCACGTGGACTCATAGCAAAGCTTACAGTAGCAGCTGTCTTGCTACAACACACCAAGAAAAACCTCTTTGCAGGGGTACACATTCAGCTCCAGTTCACGCTCCTCAGCCTTCTGCGCTCAACCAGCCTTGCTGCCTTTCATCACTTCTATGCCAAACACCCTAAAATGCCAGGTGGAGGAACCCACGTCAATCTACTCCACGTCAGCATCTGGCGAAAGAATGATGCTCATTATGCTCCAGGTCTGTGAAAATACCCTCCTTGCACGCTACATTGACAAATTGCATCTCAACTTTGGGCTATTGGGAGCCATCAATGAAGGTAAGAAGGGGGAACAAAGTTGACTGAGGGGAAGGCGCTAGCTTCCGGCAACTCCGCGCCCCGAACAATATAGCAGCCTGGATGGATAGGGAGCCAAAGTGTCCACATAGTTGTACTGGATATACATTTCTGAGATGACTTCTTTGGGGCCCAAGTATATGCTGCATGGAGCGTTTGGGGTATCTCCTGTGGGAGTGGATGGTGGAGGTCTTGTTTGTGCTAATGGACATGCAAGGCCCGTAGGGATACAACACAACCGATACACGCATGCCTAGAAGGGGGGGGGACTTCGCTAGTGCAAATACGTGGACTGCAAAGAATGCGTGTAAAAGCATGAACTCCGGCTTAGCGGCTTCTAGGACATTCTTCGTCTTATCATCGCAGTCTCCGAAGACGTTCTACATTTTGCCTTTCTCGAGCTCTTGCCGCATGGTCTTCAACCCTTCTCAGGGACTCTCCTAACCATGCCAAGTTCCCGGACTAACAGAGGAAATCCTGGACCACTAATTACGGTGGATACTAAGATTCCTGCGTGACCCTAAGTATCTGATATCTTCGGATTGGTGGTATTCTGGTACACCAAGGTCATGCAGGATCCTTAGTATCAACAGTAGCCCTAAACCTTAAACCCTCAACTCCTGAGTCTTTTATGTACCAAGAGTAAGACCATTGGGGTCGAGCTCAGGTTTGGCGCTCAAGCTTCAGCGCGTTGGGTTCGTTCACTTTGTGGGGCTTAGGGCTTAGGAGGATTCAGCAGGAAGTAGGTCTGTACAAATTACTTTTGCGATTGCAAGCTGCTTGGCCGCCGATGCCAGAGTAGCCCCGCTTGCACCAGAAATGAACCCCACGCGAATCAGATTTAGCACGAATCCACTCCAAGGGGTTTAGGGTTTCGGGCTTCCAGGTATCCAATGGGGTTCTCGAGTGTCTAGGGCCAACCAGCTGAACTCGTAGGTTTGGCCCTGAAACATCATGGAGGTCACGTTCAAGTTGAAGGATCCCATGACATGAGCCTTGCCAAAATTACAGTTGCCCTTGTTTTGGCTTGCCTGCTGCTCGCCCCTTCCCCGCACAAGAAACCTCCTCTCTAGCTTAGCTACAAACTAACCGTGTGGCCCAAATCGAAATTTGCCTATCACAGCTTCATGCTGTGAAAATGATTTATGACCTCACGTGCGTATATGATTCTGAAGTACCCAAAATGACAAGAATAGTATCTGTAAAATGCCAAAGGAAAGCTGATCATAACGCCCTATGCCTCTGAATCCTTGCCCGATTTGAGGCCTACAAAGACATTGTCCTTGTAAAATGGGGGCCATATAGGCTAACATCATAGGCTCCTATCAGGAGATAATAGTTTCGGGACTATACTACGGTAAGCAACCCTTATGTCCATCCTTAATGGCCCCCTAGTCCTAGTAACCCTAATATTGACAGACAGTAGGTCCTATCGGCTCCGAGGGCTTTGCTGTGAAAATATAGTCGGCCAGCAGTATGAGAAAAACCACGATAACTCGCACTCCTCAGGAGTTCCCCTACGGTTTAGGGTTTAGGGACTACCCCCCCTTACTACCCTCCCAGATTCCCCCTTGTTAGCCTCAATTCTCCTCAAATACGCCTAACTAAAGGGAAATCCAAGAACTCTTCGCCAAGAAAAAGTGTTCCAGTGTACACCACCTCGGGGAAAGGTGGGTAATGTCCCTTAAGAGATGTTATGGGGAGGTGTAAGGGTATTACCCGTGGAAAATTAGATGGAAACTCGGAATTAATCATATCAAGGACGTGTGTTGTAGGTCTTAAATGATTACCCAAAAAGTGTTGAGGTCTCATTGAGGTACCCCAAAACATAATTTTACAAGGGATCAAGAACCATAACCACTTGCGTTACTATTTGAGCCAAACCCTAATCCCCCTAAACCCTAAGCCAGTCTTTAACCCTACCCTGAACCCTGAGCCCTAGACCCTAAACCCTAAACCTGTAACCCTAAACCCTATAGTAGTTTCAATTTTCTTTTCCATTATCCCTACTGTAACCCCCATATACTATAGTAGCTTATCTGGGAAGTGGAGAAAGGGTTGTCATCCGGGCCGTGCTAGCAAAGCTTCCAGGCCTGGTCAGATCGAGCTCGCACGCGATTTGGGGTTGAGGGTTTAAAGCTTCGGGTGAAGGGTTTAGGGCTGAAAGAGGCTGCTGATGTAGCAAAGAATACCTGAGCCCCAAAACTATTGCCTCTTTGGCTGATTTCCTAGCTATTGGGCCATTTTCTGCCTGGTCTTGAGGTCCAAGTTCTGCAATTCTAGAGCAACGTTGTTTCCTCCCGTTGGCACCCACTTGGCATAAGCATGTAGCAGGTCCATGAACCCTCCTTAAAGGGCCCTATTACCCAATAATTAAGGTTTAGGGTGTACTTGGGCCTAGGGTTTAGGATTTGTGTAATACTGATTTTGGTACAAGCTGCAGGCAAGCATATGACTATTGGCTACTTGGACTATTAAGACATGCAAAAGGGAAACATATCAAGACTGCGTGGACCTCCGTGCGATGTCTTCTACAAAGCTGGCGAGCTACCTAACGAATCCCCTTCAAGGCTCATATAGATACCTCCGGACATACATGGAAGTTTCCATACATCACGGAGTCCATATTAATATTCTGTAACAAAAAAATGCCCTAGAACACCCCTAAATACTAATGCGGCCCCCAGATGGGTCTACAGTCTGGGCATGAAGTTCCGTAGCAAGGTTCCAGATTGACTTCGTTCCAGCCCTTAGCTACGAAGGTCTGGGCTTCTATGAAAATTAATATTTTCCAGATTTACAGGGTGTATAGGGATTAAATCTGACCATTGTCAAAACATGCTTTGATGGATTCTCCCAGAAGGAATACGTACAATATTGATTACAAGAACCCCGGATTGTCAGACAGCCCCATGTATGCTTGACGAGTATAGCGGCCCTTGACTTACCTCTGGTGAGCAAGGAATGAAGGAAGTGATCCTTGAAGTACTCCCCAAATAATCCCGGGCAATTTGATAGCTTCGATGGTCATTTCCATTCCTCCGTTCCTGCTAAGTTTTCTTGTCCACTTGATTCTCCAGTACATCCCCAATCCCCAAACCGAAAACCCCAAGCATCGTGAAAATTAAACCCCAGCCCTAAAACCTATATAATCCTGTATAGCCCCGATACATCCCTGATTTATACCTTGCCATGTCAGTCCTTGGGAAAGCTGCAGTCGATCTGACTGAAACCTTGGAGTTGGGATTTGGGTTGAGGTTTCTGGTTTGGGTTGTAGGTTTTAAGGTTTTTGCGCTTAAGGTTTGGGTTTAAGGTGTAGAGTTTCTAGGATTGAAGGCTTAGGGTTTTAAACAGGTTTAGGGTTCAGGCCTTAAGGCTTATGGTCCAAGGTTTATAATTTTGGGCTTATGGGGTTTAAGTTTAAGGTTTAGGGATTTTAGGGTCTGGGGCAAGGCTTCCCGTTTGAGAGTCCATTTGTTTGCTGGTCTGAAGTTTCCCGCATCAATTGAACCCGATAAAAGAATAAGATCCCGCCTTGTACCTATAAGCAAGGGTATATGGTCCATGGTGGGTGTCTAGCGTACTTTCACGGGTGGAAGGAAGGTCTACCTGCATACCATAGAGTTTCCATTTCCATTATGAATTGGTAGTCCTTTGCCCAACACATGCTGCAATTGGCATCTCGTGTAAATGTCAAAGTAAATGTCAATGTCAAAGAGTAAAGATAACATAGCACAAGACTCTGAGTACTACAATGGAATGTGTCAATGGATGTATGTGTTGGTGCAGATTGCGTTTTGGCTTGTGTCCTCCTTATCGTGAACCCAGAGCATGAAATTCCGCTGACTCAGCTGTTCGATCCTTCAACCCCAACCCTAAACCCTGAACCCCAAACCCGAAGAACCACTGAGACCCACCAGAACCGAAAACCCTGCAGCCCACATCTGCAACCCCAAGCCCTATGAGCCGGCGATCCGGGTCGAGGGATATTACCCCCAAGAATGTAGAATCAAATGGACAAGAAAATGGGAATTGCTGGGGCTTACAGGGGTGATGATCCGGAATTGCTGGGCCAACTGTTGTCGTAACCCTAAACCCTAAGCCTTAAACCCTAATCTGAGCTCCCGTGAGCATCTTCAGATGCTACTCAGGTGAGCAAGACCCCACAAGGTGTATCCCTATGTATTCTACAACCCTAAGATACCCCTATATATCCCTAACCTGATAAGCCCTAAGCCCTAAACCTTAAATCCTAAGCCAGACGTGAACCCAAACTCACCCCGGGCTTCAGGCAGCGCAGCAAGTACCAGGAGAACCCAAAGCCGTGAAGCTACCTCCCGAAACGGTCAAGGGTCTCTGGTTTAAAGGGATTTGGTGTTCAGGGTTGAGGGCGTAGGTTCTGGCGTTAGGGACATGTGTATACATACATATACATACATACATATATATATATATATGCGGGAATGTCTTAGGTGTATATTAGCGCTATATAAGGACATGTGATGACAGTTTGGGGCGTAAGGTTGATTTTAGGGTTAGGATCTAGCTTGTTGGACGAAGTTTGGAAACCTAGCGTTTTGGGATACCAAGACCCGTCAAACCCTCAACTTTGCTTGGGACCAAACTGCGGCCCCGCTGTGTAGAATAACTTCGACTGGCGGCTGTTTGTTCACGGGTTCTCCTACTACCCCCACCTATACTAAGCCCCCGACCCTAAACCCTAAACCCCTTGATGTAGAATCAATTCAGCCTACTTGGGCTACTTCAGGACAATGAAGCGGGAACCATAGAGGGGGCTGTAATGGGAACCCACGAACGCTTCTTCTCCTTGTCCACGCAAGCAACGAGGCGCCCTATGCCGTACACCGCCTCAATGGAGGAACCACCTCCCCTAGGTCAATTTGAATCAAGAGCAGTATAAAGTCTTTCTAGCCCCAGTATTTATTTATATCCAATTGTAACATTGTAGTTTCCATTTTGATGTCCATTGTTCCTATCTAACCCCAGGCTCTGTAACATTGCGACAGAGGTTGAGGGGTCAAAGCTTCCATCTATGGACAGAGTTTGCGAGCTGTAGCGAAAGCTACCTGCAAGCAAGAAGCCGGGCTAGGCAGACTCACCCTAGCCACATCTAACCACACAAGCCTACGCCACCTCAGCACCTCTCAACCGCGTTCGATTAGATCCACCTTAGATGCTCTCCCACCTGTGTATCGACACCGTTCCCAAAATATCCAGAAACGTTAGCCAAAAAGGTCTGAATGAAGGACACCCCCCCCCACCCCCCCTTGTGCGTGCAACCCCTTTGAGGTGCGTCACGTGCTTTCTTGCGGCACTCCCACCTCCAGCCCCCGAAGCACGAAGTGGACAGGAAGTGCAAAACCTGACTGAATGTACTGGAACACATTGGGGGTTCCCGGATTTAGGGGAACCATTTTGGTTCATGGAAGCTACCATGTTGGGAAGCAATCTGGGGAAAGCATTTTTTCTGTAAAGAGTGTAGGCAATCTAACCTGTTTTAACAGGATGTCCAGAGTTGGTGGGGCTTACAGACATTCGGCTTCTCGAAACGTGGGGTCGCTTGAGGACCCCTGAAGTTATGCGGGGAGAAGGGAATCATTATGGGGATCCCTTTTAGGATTCTACCGAAACTTTCGAGAAACTCCAACGTATGACTACCTCACTCTGAAGGCATACCGTTTCGGATTTTGGATTTGGGGTCGCGTGACTGGGTTGCCATTCAAATGAGACTAAGTTTAAAGAACAAGGACACTTTGCCATACCTTCTCTTTTCTTGTCATTATCCACAACCCAAAGTACCGCCCCAAATACAGGCAGCAAGATATTGAAAGGAGCAATTCACATATTGGTTTTAGCCTTGAAAAGGGATACCATCCGTAAAGCTGAGACAGTCAACAACTGTCCGCAAAAAAACAGTGGACTCTGGGGGCTCCAGGGGGTTCAGCGCTAGTTTGGGCGAACACAATTGAAGACAAATCCTAAAGCCCACAGTCTAAGACAAGGGCTCTAAACCCCGCAGTACCTAGACCCAACTGCTAAACGCCAAGCCTGTTTGTCGAGGACTCGCGCTAGGCATTCTCTCTGGCATAGCTCACGCACATGGAAGCAGTTAAGTGCCGAGCATCAGGCACACAAGCGTACACAGTCGCGCATGCATCATTAGGCCCCGCTGTTCAAGCTACATCATGCCATTTGATGTGGGTGTGAGGTCACACAGGCATGTCAGGTGCAGCACGGTCCTTGATGTCTCGAGTTTGCAACATAACATGATGCTCAGCCTGTGCAGCTAGGGTCCCTCATGTTCAACAAAATGCGTTCAACCCTTACAGACCTTTCGGGCCTGAAGCTTCCGTGAGACCTCTTGTGGCAAGGGGCCTGTGCACTTGGCCAAGCAGGCGGCGGCTGTGTCTGAGAGCGCCTGATCCATCTCCACCTGATCCACAGCCAAAATGAAAGTCAGAATGGTAAGTGTAGGGGTTCTGTAAAAATTCCCATGCTGCGATTATGTCGAATGAAAATTAACGAAATATTCCTGGGAATACCGGGTAGTTGGGGGTGTGACCCCGCTGACGGGTGGCGGTTTCGGGATATGGTGTTCGAGCTGTAATGCTTGGAGTGTGGGGTGTGGGGTCCGGACTTTGGGGTCTAGGGTGGTGGTGGTGGTGGCGGCGGCGGCAGCGGTGGTGGTGGTGGGTGGCGGCGGCGGCGGCGGTAGCAGTCGCAGCAACATCTGCATCAGCTTCAGCAGCAGCAGCAGCAGCAGCAGCAGCAGCAGCAGCAGCAGTGGTCGCCGCCATCATCTATCTCATCATCGTCGTAGGCAATGTGCTCAGTACTTTCCGAATGTCAACCGCTGCAATACGGAAGCAGCAACAAGCTACATGATAACAAGAGCAATGATGACGCTGACTATGTAATAGGAAGAACAAGAATAATGTTGACCATAGAGAAATGAAAGGCATTAATCAAAATCAGCTTCAGGTATTTGTGCTACCAGGACCGGCTAAAGTAGGAAGAACAGTGGCAATCTGTGGCAATAATAATACCTGAGTTTTGACTTGCAAGGCAGTATGTCTCTCTGATCGTCCAGCAGTCGCAGCCCTGTTCTCTAGGTCGCTGGCAAGCGCCAACGATGCCGAAAACCATGAAAGGCCAGCACAAACCCACAGCCTGAGCGCAAGGTGATGGCTTTGCAAACATGTAACAAGCTATGTAACAGGTGCATAGAAGCTTGTGTTCTTGACTGCAAAGGCTGTGGAGATGGACAGTTCGGTGACTAATTCGCCCCATGCTCCTGTGTAATGTAAGGTTCACAGCCACGCATTCCGAGTCTTCTCGCAATTACTGAAGGAGACTACACAATTACCCTTCACCCTAAAACCTTAAATCCACTGAACCCCAAACCTTGAAAACTCAAGGCCCTTGACAGGTGGATGGGCCATGAAGATCCAGTCTGCTGAGGCCCCGGACACCATCTGAGTTCGCGCATCCAGGGTTGCCGACCTTGGAGTCAGGCTTTAAGGGGATGTGGGTGTTTCCGGAAATTTGGATTCCCTTCCATACCCCCAAGTACACACACGCACACACACACACACTCTCTCTCTCTCTCTCTCTTAAAAAGTATAAGTATATACATACATAGAGAGATGTACATGTTTATGTATATATGCATAGGGAAACCCCTATGCGGTTAAAGGTCGAAATCTCAACCCAGATGGGCTTTAGCCGTATTTGAAGGCTTTAAGATCCAGGGGGTTTAGGGCTGTGGGTGCTTTGGGTTCAGGGTGTTTAGGGTGTATAGTTGAGGCTTTGGGGCGTGGACTGGGGGCTTGCAGCCAGTTCTACATTTCGAAAACATGAAGTGCCCAATCCTAGGCCCCGAACACGTCCTGGATGCAACCCTGCCGAGCTTTGGCCAAGTTCGGGTGCACCCGTGTCTCTCCCACAGGTCCTGAGACTGAAAGCAGAGGTCCCTCTAAACCGAACATGAAAGCTTTCCCTGAAGCACTATGAGAAAAGCTGCAGAATCCTGGAACAGCTCTAGGAAGGCAACCTACATACACTCGATTGTCCTAAACCCTGAGCTCCAAAAACACCCCCAAAGCTCCATTGTGAACTTATCCCAGAGCTCCCGGCCCTGCTAGCAAGCTCGCAGCTGCGGCAGCAAAGGCTCCACCTGCTGGATGCTGCACAGGCATTTGAGGTTGAGGCTCCATCTAGACTATGCAACGTGCTAGATTTCGGGGATCCTTATAAACGCCATGACTGAAAACCATACTAAACCACCAAAAAGGAGGTAATTACATTGGAGGGTCTAAGTGTGGAGCAGGAGCGTAGAGTGCCAAAGGGATGATGTGAGTTTTACGCGGGAGGCATCAAAGGATTACATACTGTAGCAAACTAAAGAGCTCTAGACCCGTAACAGGGACTAATCCCGTGCAAAGTTTGCCTGTTTGCACTAGGGACTATCATTGTTGTTCTGAAGACATGGCCACTTCCGGCGTGTCTTGCATACTGCAAGGTCTAGGAGTCTAGCTTTTGTGGGGCACTACAAGTCAACCCGAATCTGGGTAAGACAACTACCAAGGAGCCTTGCGAAACGGCTTCCACGCCACTGGCAGAAAACCGCCTGACCGCCATCACGCAGTGGATGGGGGGTTGGCGTGATGGGGTTGGGCTTAGGTAGACTGGGATATGTGGCCAGTACTAGGGATACTTTCAATGTCGAACATGGTCGTCTACGAGGGTAAGTTTGTGGGCCTACAAAGTTTATGGCTTCATTCGGACTTTTTAAGGATTAAGGGTACTTGAACTCAAATGATGTTTTCCAACCCACCCCTGTCCCCTACATAATAACCCCAGGTTCCATTTCATTTTCTATGTTCTTTTGCACTTGATTCTCCCTAAACCCTATAAATATATGCATATTATAGTCATATGTTTATGAGACCTATATATATAGATATATATATATAGGGATTAAGAGGCATAAGCATTGAACATATTTTCCAACCTACCCCTGATTTTGAGTAGACGGCTGCCTGCAGAGTAAAATCTGGCGGCCCTGTTGCTTAAGCCCAGTTGCTAAGTTTCCTAGGCCCTCGAATTGTCGAACTCGAATGGTAATCTCTGAGACCCTAACCCTAAAACCCTAAACAAAAAAATCCCTAAACCCGAAACTCTAAATCTTGCAAATGCCAAGCCGCAGGCCCCAAACATCTACCAGACAAATGGTAAGATGCCACACAAGCCGAATTCATTTTTCGATAGTCCCATAATTTAAGGGGAGCCAGAGGCGAATATAGGGAGTTTAGGAGGGGAACCCACGTTCAATTGACTCCTTCCCCACTCAAACCCCATATCATCCTCCTTTAGAAAGACAACAGTCTTCAAAGGGCCACTTTTCAGGTTCCACGTTAGACTGGGGGAGTACATACCTCAAACATGATATATCCTTCTATATCCCTGCAGCTCCTACATAATCCGCAGTATGTCCCTACATAATTAACATATCCCTGCATATCCCCATGTCATCCCCACAGATAAACCTAAGCCCGACTTAAGCAGTTATGCCCCAAACCACACATGGTAGTTTCCCAAAATAAAGGGTACCCCAATGTAGACCCCAATATACTATAGTCCTTATTATAAGGACCCCCAAAATGGTACCCCTAATTTTGGGAAACTCCCACATCATTTTACCCGATACCTGGATGGAGCTGTCGGAGTTGGTCTCACTTGCGACTGCAAAGAGCCTGGCAGGGTTTAGCTTTGGATGTTTCTAGGCTTTTAAAGTTTAGGGTTCATGACTTTTTGCTTAGGATTTTAGGATTTTAGGGTTTGCGTGTGGTTGCATTTGCCAACATATTACGGGGGTATACCCAGTAATGAATAAAAAGGTTAAATGTACTAAGCTGTAGGCAAATGGAGCCACAGGTGGCTTTGGGGTTTAGGGCTCGCATATGGGATCTACAGGTTCCAATTTAGGGGCAGAATTTGGGGTATAAGGTGCACCTAGTGTACGGGGAAACTTGCAGGGTAGGATTCGGGGTACGAGAACCCAAGCCTCCTGTGCAGTTCCTCTTTGGTTTGTTCTCTTTAAGACTCTAAGGGGAGAGAAAGTACTACCCAAAAGATATACGTAGGAGGGCTAAACCCTAAACGCTGAACCCTAAACACTGTGAACCCGGAACGCCAAGCACAAGGCTACACCCGCAGTCCATTTCATTCATTCTTGATTCTCCATTTGCCCCTGAGCTTTTGAACTCTATGGTTATAGGGTTCAGGGTTCTCAAAATCCAAATTAAGCTGTAAGTAGGGCATGCTGGTCAATGCTTCACGCTACGCCCAGGCCCAAACCCTCCAAAACCCTGAGCCCCATATTTTTTCCGCGACAAGTTCTGCATGATGCCATTGATGCCTGCAACCTCGGAGTGATGGTAACTAGTATAATCCCCCTAACCCCACCCCTATAAGAATCTGTGTGCAACTAGATATTCTCAACATATTATGACCTATCACAATGGGAGCATCTAATATTAGGGGGAGTTGGGAATTTAATATTGGCTTACACTCAGTATGTCATACTTGGCAATCAGTTCACACAATATTTTCTCCATCAAGAGTAGTCGTCAAAAGAATGAGGTCAGAACTATAGCGATAGCTGCAAGTATGAGCTCTTGATCTTGAGTCATCACCATCGCAGAATCACTAGGCTACCAAACTTCAAAGCTCTACGGGCTAACGGACCGCTCGTCACACGATGGACACCACGCATGGACAAGGAATCATTTCATGCTTCATTTATCTTCTGATACAGAAGGATACAACTCAGCTGTTGCAGCCACGTTGAAGGCAACTGAGGGATATGGTTTCGTAGCTTCTCGTGCAAGCTTGCAGTCACATGAAGCGGCCACTCCTGCAAGACAGTCTCCAAGCAACGAGCGGGGGCTGCAGCAATCTCGAGGTATTCCGGCACAAAAGCGACGCGACTACCATCCATGCGTGCTATCTTCAAGGCAGTCTCCCAAAGAGCTTCTGCATCGGCACTTGCATCCGGCGACAATGGTGATGCAGGTAGGGACGGACTCAGTCGGCTGCTTCTCAGCAGCCTCTGCCATCTAAGCCGGCAGTGAAGCAGTACTCGTACCACTTCATTTTCCATTTCTTTTGCATGTATTGATGTCCCGCTACTATCGCTAAGCCCCAAACCCAACATATCCCTTAAGAGGACTGAAGACTTCCATTTCACCTTCCATTTTTTGCATTTGATTTTCCAGTATCAGGGATATATATCCCTATACTATACCCTACACCTTGCATATCCCTGTATGACAGCTGAGACCTAAACCCTGTACCCGAATCCCTAAACCCCAAAAATATCACGGCATCGGCCTGCTGCAGGAGATCTTCGGTAGCGGAGCTCCTTCCATGGGCCATCTTTGGGATGGGATTTAAAAGGTTTAGGTTTGAAAGCTTTGGGTTTTTTTCTTTTTTATCTAGGGTTTAGGGTTGGGGATGGGGTTGAAGCTTCAGCAGCTGCGGCTTGGAGTTTGAAATTTGATTTTCAGCGAATACATTCCGTATCATTTGGGGAAATGGAAGTTGAGAGGCTGGGTGCAGCGCTTGCAATGTCTTTGAGTTCCCATGCCAAAAACTTATCCATAGTCTTTTCAGCCCAATACAAACATCCACTAAACCGCCACTCGTCGGCATGCCATCACACCCATTGGGTGTTGCAATGCCAAGTCTCCCAGACCAATTTTGATCATTATTCACCAAAGACAGCATCCTTCAACCCCATTGGATTCGGGTTTCAGGTTGGACAAAGTACCTGTCATCCTAGGTACCTACAGCCTCTGAGGATTTACGGACTAGTGGGCGGATACCCTGAACCCTATAAACCGTAAACCCAAACCCTACACTACTACTTGGCTGTACTTGGGGTTCCAGGCAAGCCCGAGAGCTTTTTCGGAGTTCTGCCTTGGTCTGATTGGATGAAGCTGAAGTAAGGCCAATGGCAAAAAAGATCTTGTAATATTTAAGGTGTGGGGTTTTGGGCCCTATAAACCTAAAACTATCAGCCGCCAAAGGACACGATCGGGCTCCTTATAACCCTTCCGAAGCAGAACTACCCTTGGCATTATTTAATCCCCTGGACCCTTAAGACAACATGTCCCTAGGTATACAAGTAGCGCGGTACTACTTATAAACTTGGATGCCCTGAACCCAGACCCAGGGTTCAGGGCTTTAGAGTATGGAGCTTCTACATGGATCGAATGTCCTTCCAAAGCAGCCAGGGCTGCACGAGCTGCGCCATACCTGAGGTCAGCAGCTATGGAGCATGGCGCGCTTCAGCATAGCCCTAGGCATCCAAATAACTAAGCAGGCAAGTTTTATGTGCTTGTGCAACAGAGGCATTTTTTTGTAACTGCAACCCCTACAATAATGAGGGCACGGCGTAGAGCTCAAGGTGCCCTATAAGAGTCCTTTGATAGTCATAGGGTCGCTATTATGAGGGGGTGGCACTTACCGACCGCAACTCTGGGATGATTCACAATCATGTACCATGCGCTGCAAAGACATCAACAAAACATTAATAAGCGAATGATTACCTAAAGGAACCTACGGGATCCATATCTTTCCGAACGAATCAAACCCGTAGGCTGGCAGCCACTCCAGGCAGACGCTGACTCACTCACTCCCTTCCTTGCTCGGTGCTAGTGCAACCATCTTGCGGGCTGCATGTTGTTAAAACCCCGCCCAGAAGAAGTCGCAGATATTCTGCTGAAACAAGACAGAATTGCAGCTACCACAAACGAGCCTGAAAAGCCCGACTTCATCAACTGTCAGCCGTCACCATCATCATCATTATCATCACCACCATGGACAACATCAGCATCAATGTCAGCTGTCATCATGATTATCAGCCTACCTCTCACAACCATGGTTCCCCATAGTTGCAAGGCATGCAGTTCCCTGAAGTGAGGGGACACTTGCTGAGAGATACCTGCAACTGCCCTCGAGGTCCCCGGATCCACTAGGTAGGAAAGCTTTCTTGTCCTAGGCTTATCAAAAGATGACATCCTCAGCAGAAGGAAGCCCATGCCTAGCAATGGAAGCGCCACAGGAAGAACAGCAGCGAACCTTGAGATGCGAGAGCGAAGATGAGAAGTTATTACGCTAGGCATCCGGATAGAAAGTAGGTACCATTTATAGACTTCAGAGCCAAGCATCGAGGGCTTGAGGAGCTTGTAAGATTCCATTAACAATCCCCAAGCCCGGAACACCAAACCGCAAACCCCGGTGCGGATCTCTGGCTTGGCTAAGGCCCTTGTCTGCGTAAAGGGTGCAGGGCGTACCTCAACCTTCTGAGTATCCTATGTGCCCATCATCATGGGGCCGATGGAATCGGCCTTTACGCTTGGGCATTTGGAAATCCAATCAAAAGCGCTTGAGCCCTGGTAAACGGAACCCTGCCCTTGGATGTGAAGAACTGTCGAAAGATGTAAGCGTCTCTAAGATGAAATACTGCACGGGGCCATGAGCTCTAGGCCTTCCCTAGGGTTTAGGGTTAGTCTCGAGTCTTAACTTGGGACTATAACTACGATACACAGGTGACGGTATATGGGTTAAAGTCGATCGTCATTACTACGAACCAAATCATCAGGTAAACTTTCAACCCTCAGCCCCGAACCACCCTAAACCTCAAATCCCAAAACCCTTTATCACGAAATCCCTCAACTCTAAAGCCCCTACGCTAAACCCTCAACCCTAAACTGTGTCGTTCCCCTGTTGCTTGGCGGCCCTGCAGACTTGATCTTAGGCCCAGGGAGCGCAGCTCACGCCAAGCTGCTAGGACGCAAACCTGAGGTTGATGACTTGGATTTGGGGTCAAGGGAGTTAGGGCTTAGGGTTTAGAATTTAAGGTTCGGGGCTTTTGATGTAGGGATTTAAGGTTCAGGGCGCGATTCAGGTGTTCGTCTAGAGATTCACGTTTTAGGGTATTTTGGTTTTGGATTTAAGGTGTTTGGCTTGGGATGTATAGAGTTAAGGGTTGATTGGTTTAGGACATAGGTGTTTTGGGGTTTAGGATTTAGGGTTGAGGGCTTGAGATTTAGGATGGAGAGTTGAGGCTTTGGGATTTAGGGTTTAAGGTCCGGGGGTGGGGATTTAGGGTTTAGGGTTGTAGGTTGAGGGTTGGGATTCAGGCTTCAAGGTTGAACTTGATTAGGGTGTAGTGCTTTGGGCGAAGAGATTAAACCCGAAACCCTTAACTGCTTTATGGTAGCCTGTGCCAGATAGTGATTGTCCGCAGTGTGACTTGATGCCCCAGTTGCTGAGTTGCCTTTAGACTTCTCATTGTAGCAGGATTCTGGGAGACCACCCTGCTACTAAGGCTTAGGGCTTTAGGGTATAGGGGATGATCCTCCAGCTGCTCGCGTTACATGTAGTGCTGCTCAGACCCTTCGCTTTGTCGGTGTGACCACAGGTATTCTAAATATCACCAATATCGCCTCTTCAGGCACAGTAATGGCACTAGGTAAAAGCCTAGACCCTACACCCTGAACCCTAAACCCTGAACCCTAGAGCATACCCCCTAAACCCCAAACTCTGAACGCTAAAGATCAACCAAACACCCCAACAAGTTGGTGAGCCATGGGTTTTGCGTCTGAGATGTCCGAGCTTGTGTTAGCAGCTGAGTTTGAGGTTTGGGCTCTAGGTGTCAGCAAGAATGATAGGGTTTAGGGTTTAGGGTCCAGGGCTTAGGATTGAGGAGCATCAGCAGTAGCTATGATCGTCATGACAACCGAAGTAGAAGTAACAGCGGCAGTACACGTGGTAGCGCGACAGCAGCAACAGTTTTACTAGAAACAAGGTACAAAAAGTAGACAAAATAGAGGTACTAGAAGTCGCCGGAAGCCGGAATGCACGCCGCTACTTCGTCCCCCGCCCTTGTTCTTCTTTTTGTTGCTTTCCCAAAAGGCTCCTAGGACTACAATGGGCTTTTGAGGTTTAGGGCTCTGGGATCTCACTACCAAGAGCCTCAGGACGGTAAAATCTGAAAGACCCACGACAGCGAGTGTAGAACCCTAAACCCCCCACAACGGCCATGGGCGAAGTTGCCACCCTCACATGGTCATCTCAGTGACGGCTGACATTTGAGACATGCAACACAAATACGTACTACTTTGAGGGCCATGGAGGCTTACCAAGTAGGGAGAAGACGATGCTATGGATGATAATCAGGCGCACTAGGCATCCGTACTATACCCTCCAAGCAGGCTCCACGACACTGAAACACAGGCGTGCGCAAGCACAGCCATCATGGCCCTAGTTGCGTTGCTGTGCTGACAGCTGCAGACGATAGCTACGAACGTTTGCGAAGGTTTGCAGACGGTGAGCCAGCAAACTGGTAACGAAAATGGGACATGAAATGGAGACTACCCATGTATGGGTCCCTGCATTAAGGAAAAACGCAAGATACTTTGGCTGCACATTCGGGAAAGTGGCAGCGACCGTACAGTTGAGAACCAACCGCCACGTGTCTTACCCTAAACTCTCACCGATGCAACACTTAGTGTCATGTAGCTCTATCACAGTCTATCCCAAATTACAATATCTCCCCAAACAGAACTCATTCTGGTTGTGCCTGCGACGCCTCACCCCCTTTTCACTGCTTTACTGGCTGCATATCCCATAGAAAGAGTAGCAACTTCTTTTAGAAACTTGACAATTTCTGTAAATACGGGGATCCCAAATATTGACACCAAAATAATATAATCATTCTTGCCGGGAGCCCCCAAAAAGGGACCCGTAATTTTTGGAAACTCCAAAAATAGCCCGCAAGGGTTTAGGGGACCCGACGGTGGAGATCATCAGCTGCAAGCTTAGCAGTAACATGGCCTCCCCAGATGGGTTTATTTTCTTTTTCTGGGTTGTCGTGAAGGGGCCTCAAGTAAGTTCCTAGAAATAGGGATATGTAGTAACGTTATACGATTTCCTAACTTGGGAACAGTCAGTAACTTGATTTCAGTTCCTTTACAGCTTGGGGCCTAAACTTTAAACCCTAAACCTGATCAATCTATGGGCTTTTACAGGGCTTATAGGGCTTAGGATTTAGAGTTTAGGGTGGAGGGTTGAGAGTGTAGGGTTTAGGGTTTAGGGCTCGAGGACCCCAAAAGTATGACAAATGAGACAGCACTACCCATTTAAGAGTCAAACGGCGATTCTTCGACATTCTTTTCAGGGTTCAGGTAGGGCTTCGGGATTGGCTTTTGCGGGTTAATGGGGGTGCCGAGTCAGGCGGTTGGCATCAAAGCCAGGCTCAAGGTCTAGGATGCGGATGCTACAAAGACTTGCACGCATGTCTGGTTTGGGTTTAGGATTTGCTTGGGGGATCCGCAGTTTAGGTTGGGGGCAGGAGTTTCAAAGGTAGGGCTGCAGGATTTTCGGAAGTTTTTTCAGCTTTCGAAGAGGTTCTTTTAACAGCCAGGGGATTCGGCTTGAGCGTTGCAAGGCGTACCTGTAAGTCCAATTACAAACAGTGGTAGGGGAGTTGTACGTACCAATCAGGGGGTAAGTGCTAGCAAGCTGGAGGTAATGGGGGTTACAGGTAAGGTCTTGGGCTTCAGGCTGGCCAACGCAATGATGATGCCAAGGGCTTCCTGAACCCCCTCCCCATAGGAAAAATCCTGGCCCAAAACGGCTTAACAAGCAAGTCAACAAGAGGATTATTCTACATACGCTCGGAGGGATGGTGGCTTGATCTTAGGGTTCAGGTTTTTAGTGTCAGGAACACCGCATTCAATACCAACTGCAACCAATCAGGCACGTCCTCTCTGGAAACTCTCTCTCTCTCTCTCTGTGTCAGAAGAGGTCGCAAAGGGACCACACAGGTCAATATTGGACTACCATCATGAGGCGTGTAGGTTGATGCTAGGAGTTTTGATTGCGGCTCGGATTGACCCATGCTCTCCGTTAATATCCCTTACTCAGGCTGTGAAGGGCCCCATGGCTTAGCGCACTAAACCTAGTTGAGCAAAGTCTTGAGGATGTTCTCCTCAGCCCCTCATACTTGGAGATTCAAGGTTCAGGGTTTAGAACTCAGGGTTCAGGGTTTAGGCTTCAGCAGGCTATGGCTGACCTGCTACTAGCTTTAGACAGCTACCCATGGTGGCGTGTGAAAGCGCTCAGGACATGAGCTGCTAGTAGGTGCCATGAACCTCCAGTTTGATCTTCGTGGCTATGCCATTGAAAGTCATCTTCTGCCAAGGTTTAAACCACGCCCCGCTTAAGGTCCTCTTCACAATCCCCCCTCAAAAAAGCTGGGAGTCCACATCGGACACCGATACTTCCGAAATATAGGAGATATGTCATGTAGAGCTTATGACCTTACAGTTACTAGTCTACCCCTAAAACCTACATCCTAAACCCTAGGCCCTAAACCCTGAAGTAAAACTCAGCCCCTGCGGGCTCACCTGCACCAGCAGCCCGGTATCCTCGGGGTCCATGCCAGGTGGAGGCCGGTGGCCTGAGGTTAAGAAGGCTTAGCATTCTAGGGCTTTAGGCTTTTGGAGTTCGGAGTTGGGGGTTTTAGGGTTTAGGCTTCAGGGTTGAGGATTTTGGGTTTAGGATCTCGGGGTTGAGGATTTTGGGTTTAGGATCTCGGGGTTTCGGCTTCAAGCAGAGGCAAATGGAAAGTAACATAGAACCCGGGGTCACGCAGGTCTGTTCGATTAATTGCTGAGAAGCTTGGGACTTATGATTTTGGGGGGCAATGCTTTGAACGTGAGCGCGGGATCTGAGGAGGTCACTGCTTCGAGATTCACGGCTTGGGGAGTGGGGGCTTTGGGGTTAGGGCGGGTGAGCCCCCCAAACCCTCAACCCTTTGCAGTTGGAAATTTGGGTTTATAAACATGGCGAGGGCTTGAAACCCTTGAGTTGGAACATCGCAACCTCATGCCGATGGCTTGTCAGCATTGGAAAGCACGACATAAAACTCAGCTCAACAGCTGCCTCAAGGCTTTGGAACTCAACAGGTCAAAGGAGACAGCAGAGTGGCAATGCCAAAATCGAAAGTGATGCAGCCCCCAGACTCACGTGCAGATTGGGGATGGGGTATTCTGTGCAGTAATTCGGCCTGAACGCAAGCCCTAGGGTTTCCGGCCTACCACTTGACACTGAACCTCAAATCCAACAGCCTCAGCCCTAAACCCCCCCCACCCCAGAACAAGGTTCTCAACGAAGGCTGGCGCGATCCCCTGACATGCTTTCTCAGCCTACCGGGTCGAATGTGAACTCTGCAAAGGCCACCGCTCAAGCTGAAGAAAATGACGAGCCTCGGCAGCAAAGACTTCCGGGTCTGAACCCTAAACCTCAAACTAACCTCCTATATGATTACATGTAACTCGTATATAACCGTATATACCCTTCAATTCAGAGTACAGGATTGCGGGTTATTTCGGGTTGAGGTTCGGGGACTGTTGGGCTTTCCAGCTTGAGGTGTTTGGCCAGGTCCAGAAATTGTGGTATATCTCGCTAATACTTAACATTTCTGTGCATGGTAAACATCATGGTAAACATGCAAATGAAAGGCATAGAAGGGAGCTATGGGGAGTTCAAAGACTCCTTCCCAAGCCACTACACCCTCGTGTCTCTTGTCCTGCACGATATAGAGAAGCATGTTACGTCATCCAACAGGACAGACTATTGGAACAACCATCAGGTCTAGGGCTCAGGGTTTAGGGCTTAGAGTTTTGGGTGCCAGCGCTCAGTTCCTAAGCAACCCAAAAGCAAAACCATGCAAACCCACCCTCCCTCCGGGCTAACATGGACGTACACAACCAGCCCAGCCCAGACCAGCGTGCGTTTACAGGTGGCCTACAGGAGGATACTCATATGGATCTGCTCTTTTGGGCCGCTAGTTCTTCCTGAGTAATTGGCTCCCAAATACAATCCTTACTTATCTACTCTACATCTCTGCATTTCTCACTCTAATCCCTATAAAGCCCCTAGTCAGGACCCTCCACGGTCCATAAATCTCTCATGATTTCTATCTATTTCTTGGGGTCCTCAAGGGCCCCTCATTTTGAGAAACCCTCATGCGCAGAAATATGTGATGTGCATGCAGCTACCTGATGAGCAACGGAAATGAGCCCAAGGCGTTGCCACATGGACGGCGTAGACGCAAGCATGCAACAGCAAGAACGCCACACAACTGGCCACTTTGCGATGGTTTAGGGTTTGTGAAGCTTCTGTCGGTACAGAGCGCTGAAAGGGCTCATGGGAACTAGCATTGGACGTCTCGACTTTGGGTAATGAACAAAAGAAATGTCACCGTCATTTCTTTGGCGATTAACTGCTGGAAGGAGGAATAAGCGGCAGGGTGCAGCGAAGCCGAGTAGCAAACAGATTCACAACAATACATAGGGCTCGAAGGAGCTATACTGGTATAGAATGCATCTGGCTTGGGGTTTGTCACAGGTCCCGCCTGCAGTATGCAAAAACATGGACTACAGAATAAAACAAGGCTTCATGCAGCGGCGGTTAGACTCAAGCACGACTGGTAGAGATCTTCCCCTTGACCGTGATTGCCGAATCAATCCCGTTGCCTACCTCTTTGCTACAGGCGTACGCAAGTCGAATATTTTCGCCTGAGCCAACCTAGTCACTAGTCCTTTATGTATCTGGTTCTGACTCTTAATCTTGTAGGTCATGCGTTGCACGTTGACACTACTTTGGAACTCCCGTAAACTCTTTTACCAGCGGGAATGCGTTGAGACTGACACGCAATATCAACCGAACCCCTCTACCAGCACCGTTTCTAAGCTTGAAAGTCGATACAATAAGGTTTGGGGTCAGAGCATTCCGCATATTTGGGATGTACCCGCTATCACCCTGAGTCCTAAACCCATCCCATCCCCTCCCTCCACACGGGACCTCATCTGCTCTCTGAGGCTCATAGCGCCAGCCTTGTTTCGGGTTTAGGGTTTCGGGCTTAGGATTTTGAATCTTGAGGGTCCAGGCCGCGAGTTTGAGGCTCAAACGCGAGTTTCGTTGGAATGCAGTGCAGGTTTGGGGTAGATATCGGATTTTGCGTACTTGGACCTTTAGTGCCCCTGCCATAGCACCTGTGTCCCCCAAGCCTTAAACCCTACATGTGCAGTGGCTCTCCTGATTAGGGATTTTGTGGGCATGATTTTGAGACACTCCCACATCTCTTCGGCCACTCCTGGGAAGCGTAACCAGGCGTGTTGAACATTGCGTGACAACCTAGGGTTTAGGGTGTAGTGGTCTAGGGTTTCGGGATAACACCCTTACAAGTCTTGAAAAGTTGCCGGAGGGCGGGGACGAATAGCATAATCAAAGGCCTGCTCATCCAATGTTTCCTACACGCCTATGCTCAAGACCAGTAATCTAACCTCAGGCCACGTTATAGATGTAGGAAATCATGCACCACCAAGGATACCCTATACCCGTATAACTAATACTAATTAACCGATTTCTGGCATCTTCATGGGTGCAAGGTTTCCTTCATCCACTGTAGCGCGCAAAGATTGCGGCCAGGTACTCTGCAACCAAAAAACCCCCTGAGCCCCAAATCCAAAGCTTCACCCCATGGAGCTGACCACCAACCTGGTAATAACGACTATAAGGGATAATGGGTGATTCTATCAGAATCCTCCTAGATTGGTGGTATACCGCTATGACAGGGTGCACATCCCTGAAGCCAAATCAAAACTGTAAAGGTTAATTGCAAACTTGAGAATTGGCCGCCTCTTCCACACTGGCGCCGTGATGCACAACTCCATCGCCACGGATGACGGGACGCTTAATTTAGAGGCCTAAATTATGTGGGGGGTGGGATGGGGGTTTTAGGGATCAGGGGTTCTATCCTTAGGTCCCTTCATAGGGATATGCAGGGTCTTGGGTTCAGGATACCATGATATGGAAAAGACCAAGATAATTTCCAATATCTTTTGAGGTCCAGTTGAGGTACCCTATATCATGATGTGAGGAGGGGTCTAAGTAGTGATTCCAGATTTACACTACAGCACTTAGTTGGGAATTCGGAATATCTCATGGCTGGGAAGCTCTTATTCTGGCCCCGCTGGAATCTCCAGGCAACATAAACGCCCAAGTTTCAGTTAAGACTAAGATTTGAGTAAAGACTTCATGGCGAAACGGTTCATGTGAAAAGGACACAGCTGATGTGAAATTCACGCGAAGCAGGGCAGTGCATACATATAGTTTAGCATGCGCAGAAATTGGGCGAACTCATTGACCTCAAGACGACATGTCTTCAAAACACGGACCCTAAACAAAGCATCAGCAGCACATTCAGAACGAAGTAATGTCCTCGACATTCACAGACAGCTCAACGAAGCGCCTCTGCTCCAGATGATCTGTGTTTTGGAATAACTGATATGGGGCAAGCCCAATACACTATAATCCTCATGAAACCCATGATTTTGGGAAATCCCCATATGCAGATTCCCCATGCCCGGCTGGTCTTTGCCGCTCCCGCTCCGCAGCTTGCAACAAATGTGATAGCATAAGGCTCCAAATAGCCCCATGTAGGCACCAGGCACCACGTATAGACTTTAGGGCCTATTAGGGGACCAATGTATGTATCCTTGACAGACTTAGAGACCAAGGGATAACCAAAAACCTCAGTGCGCTCAGATTTTTTCCCCGCTGTCACAATTCTGCCAGATTTGGCGCAGGGGTTTCTCTGAGCTCGCCTCCTTCTCTGGCGTGTAGATCTTCAGCTTACTTTCTGCTCTTGTCTACCCTGACCCTAGGGCTCCAAATGGTCCAACGTAGTATTTTTAATAGATCAAAGCCCAATGTACCCACGGTCTACTAACTTCAGGACCCGATGTAGGTTGGGGTGGTCCAACTTATTTAAGGCCACATGGAGGCAGTATTCATGGTAGACTTCGAGCCCCAGATTAAAACGCTCGACCATTGTCACCTGCACTCCTGTCGTCTCCACGAGCAAAGTAGAACCATTAGGGGCCGTAGCAAGGCGAAGGTGAGTGTCGTTAAAGTTGTTATCTATGAGGTCAACATAGGTCTCGGATATGCCGTCTCTATGTGTTTCAGGAAGCCATCCGCAAATGCCACTTTCTTTCACGATGAGTACTGCTTTCATAACTTATAATTACCGTCGCAGCTGCTGCTGCTGCTGCTGCTGCTGCTGCTGCCTGGTGGTGGTGGTGGTGGTGGTGGTGGTGGTGGTGGTGGTGGTGGTGGTGGAGGCGGTGGTGGTGGTCGCGGTGTTGGTATCGGCGGCGGCGGCTGGTATTGTTGTTGCTGGTGGTGGTGCGATTCTTGTGCGGTTCCCGCGACAGCTAGTGCTTTCTGGTTTCTACTCGCAGAATGGAAGGCGGAGAAGAGCTCAGAAACCCATTTAGAATGTCCTTTCATTCTTGTCGTACGCCTCCGTTGTACTTGACTGACCAAACGCGGGGTGAAGAAGCTGAGAGGACTTTGATTTGGGCTTTGAGGGTTGGGGGTTGGGGACTTCAGGTTTGAGATCAGGAGCTTCCAAGCATCCAAGGGCCTTGAAAGTACACCACGGGGCCCTTTGTAAGGATCAAGAGGAGGACCTCACTTTCAGAAACACCTGTATACTAGGGGATACCAATTAAAACCGTAGAGATTCTTTCAAGCACAAAAGTACAGACCTCAAACCCCCATGATCGATCAGCGCGGACATAAATCTCAACCGCCGGCAGGATGGGAACGCTACTCTAGGGTAGGTTTGGGGGGAACTATGAAAACTATCTGCTTCGGCTTTCTAGGGATTATGTAGGGATTGAAGGTAATGTTAAATTCTCGTGTACTATGGACGCCATTGGCATCTTGGACTTGAGAGTTCACACTTGGGGGAGCTGATGAGATTTACCGCTACATGAATAAGCCCTAAACCTCCCAAGGGATCCTGGACTTGCACCCAACCCCCCAGAAAGATGTACGTGGACGGGCGTTAAGGTCACCCTGCATACTTTAATAGCCGGACGTTGCCATGCTTTGGGTAAGGAGAGCCCAACTTTACCCCCTCTCAATTGGAGGTACTAGTGTGTCTTTAAGAGCCTTTGGTTGGAGTTTGCTGTGCAAAGTTCAACTGGTGAATGGTGCGTGAGACTAGACCAAAAGGGAACAGCTTGGCATCAGGAATTTGGCAGTTTCCCAAAAGAAGTGGACCCCAATATAGACCCCAAAATACTATGGCCGCTAGCCCTTATTATTGGGACACCCAAAAAAGTACCGCTAATTTTGGGAAACTCCTGTTTGCCTTGATGGGGATTCTGTCCTCTAGTAGTCTGAGGTCACTCAAGCTTGGCCTTGGTTTTGCACCGGAGAAACATCCGAGAAAGGGAGAAGCTATGTCAGAGGAAAGAGCTCTGTGGCTGAGGCAAGGGGCTTGTGCATTAGTGAACACCCTTGATTATATAGCAAGGTTACAACATGCAACAGTAATGGAAAAGAACATGGAAGCCATCATCGGGCTTCGGAATTAGAATCATGGAGCGTGCGATGGAGGACAACGGATAGTGATAGGGATAGTGGGGCTTGGTATATAAGGATGTAATGTAGGGGCCTGGACAGTTCCAAACATGGCTTCACAACTGTTAAGAACCAAGAAACTACTCAGAAACTTTTTTTAGGAGTTTTAGGGTCTAGAGTCTAGAGTGGAATCAGGCAAGGATGAACTCTCACAGGCAGGTTTGGAGTAAACCAAATACAAATTCCAAGGCAAAGATGACAAACTTGGGAACCATCAAGGGCGTACTCGAGTCTCAGCAAGAGACTTGGTAGTTTCCCTAAATAGGGGGACCCCAAGATAGACCCCAACATACTATATTTATCATGCAAACCACAAAAATGTACCCTTAATTTCGTGAAATTCCGACTTTGATGGAGATCTGTGGATCCTCGTGAATGCCTTACTCGGGTTTTCAGCAATATGCATTCATTCTGTCTCCGTCATGCTCACACCCCTCACAGCCTGAGCAACCCCTCCCCCATTCCCAACTAAGCACCAGTACCTACATTGGTAGTAGCTACCGCTGCATAAGTAAGTACAGCACATAAACCTATATTTATTTGGGGTTGCAGGTAACTAAACCCTAAACCCAAAGAGTCTAGTAGTTTTCCGTTCTGTTCCAGTATGTAAGCCCTATCCCTTATATATCTCCTTTAAAAGGTAGGCAGCCAGCAAGCTCTTCTTCCACGGCCAATCGGGAACGACAAGCCTCTTGCATGAGCGCCCTGCCCTGCTGCTATGGATGGCCTCTGGATCATTTTCATGGAAAATAAACATGCCTGGAAAATGGTGCTTTAGACTTCAAAGACTACAATCTGAGTAGATTTGTGTGCCGAAAACCCTGCAATTGGGTGTCTTTACCTTCAGGGTTGAAAGTTTCTCCAAGAATGGGGCTCCTAGGCATATCTTAGAGGATAAGGAGGAGCAGAGCGTGGTTTGCGGGGGTTAGTACCCTAGGGAGACTTGGAACATGAAAGCTGGGTTTTCGGGGGGGTTTAGGGTTTGAGGCTCAGGTTTCCAGAAATTAGGGGTACCCTTTGGGGCTTCCTAAAATAAGGACTGTGATTCTGCTATGTCAGGGACTGTATTGGGGGGACCATGGTTTTGGGAAACTAATTGCCATACAACCCTAAAACCTTTGCACTTGAAGACTGAAAGCTGCCAACCAGAAGGGGTTACCAATAAACTGGAGGTTGACGAAAAATTCGGAGTGCCTTTTTGGCATCTCTGTACTGGGGATTATAGTATCTTAGGGTCTATATTGGGAGGGTGGGCACTTATTAGTTATGAGTTGCGCCCTCGCTTCCCTCTGGACTCCTAGAGCCAAGTCATGTTTTCATCCAAAACCCCTAGAGGCCAACCCTCGATCCAACACGTTATGAAGCATCATAAGCTACTACGTTATCGTTCTATTTACTCATGTCTTTTTCCCATGACCTGCACATGCGATAAGCTGTGTCGGTTCTATATAAACCGTATAGACCCAGGATTCTGTCCCAACCCATCTAGGTTTTGAGGGTTTAGGGATTCATCCATACCCCCCACCTCTTCGGAGCCAAGAGCTTTGACCTTTTCATTCTATGGGAATCAGACGGCCCAGGTGGCGTTTGCGTAGCTCGAAAGGTCCGAGTATATAGGCCATAATTAGTCACATACCTGCCCAAGACCTCTACAAGAATTAGTATTACCCAAATCCAAAGTACCTAATCATTGGGCGCTTGGGACCCTTAAGGGCAATACAGGATCTTTTAAGAGGGGTGGGTGCTAAGCATTCTCAGCCTCACAGCACGGCGCTGATGCAGAGAGGCTGCTTCTTTAAGCTTCAGGAAGCTTGCGGGGCATGGAAAACACGCAAGCAACCGCAGCATCAAGGAGGTGAAGAAGATAAAGCTCATATACGCATGACCGTGTCTAAGGATCTGAACATTCAAGCTTTCAGCATCAAATGCTGTAAGACATAGTGCAAGGAATTTAAAACCATGATATTGAACACTGTTCAAGGCCCTATAGTACTTTCGTCTCCAAGTGCAAGCGACTTCACAGCCTCGTGCAGCCTGACCGGTGGATTACGTGGGAATTTCTCAACAGCGCCCCAATAATCCTAAACAAGTATGCCCATATTCCCCTTATAGTCTCCATCTTCTTGCCCTCATGAAAATCCTCTCGCAAACTGAAAAACCGGCACCTCGCACATTAAACTTCTTAAATATTCCCCAAAGAGAACGACACCACAGTTTTGGGGGTCATTGCAATAGGATTTCCGTATTCTGAGTGTATGAGATGGGTACCCCTCAGTGTGTAAACTCCCACATACATGCATCAAGACCTTAATCCCTAAACAGTAGCCTTCATTTTGATATCCATTCCTTGTGTGGGTGTAATAAAGGGGGACTCCTCCTTCGAAGCCCATAAACTCTAAACCCTATCCCATGAAGCCTTTGTCCTAACCCTTTGACCGTTAAACTCCAAACCCTAAACCCCAGTTGAAGCGTCTCACGTGGCCATGAAGCCTGGTCTGCAATTCTCCGGCATGGGAGTGAGCGACCCTCGATGTTTAGTTGTTTTTAGGAATTTTAGATCCCTTGAAAGGGGTTCAGGGTTTTGAGTTATATGGTCATATCTAGGCTTTAGGGTTTTGGGTTATCCAATATTAGGGACACCTGTCTGGGGGTGTCCCAAGAAAGAGGATTAGAATATACTGGGTCCCCTGCTTTGGCAACCTATCATTTGATGATCACAATCCTTTAGCTAAGGCTACCGAGTGTAGGGTTCAGGGGTTTACGGTTTAGGGCTTAAGGAGCTACACAGGGTTCTTGCAGTTCCCTTAAAAGGAGTAGGCCCTGAACCCTAAGCCCTAAACCGCGTACGAGTAGGTGGTAGAGTTGAGGTTGCTTGAGAATATCCACTCCCCAAGATCCGCCACCCCGACCTCCTAACAATGGAAATTTTCAATGTTATTAGGGCTTAGGGTTTAGGGTGTAGGGTCTTTAGGAACGTGCTGTAACATACTGTATTGGGAACATTTATTCTCGGGGTTGTGGGGGTTTTCAACATGATGGGGAGAGGGTCACGGATTGGGACCGATCCAAGCTTCGCTTGGTTTTTGCTGGCCACTGCCTTGCCAAAACCTCAAGAAGTCGTTCTTCCACTGCATTAGGTGGGTGTTTCCCAAAATTAGCGGTAATATTCTGAGGTCCCCGTAAAAAAGATTATGGTATTTTGGGGTCTATATGGGGGTCACTGTTTATGGAAATTGCCAGATCTTCTAGACTAGATCTCTAGGAAAGAGCTGTACAGAAGGCTGTACTGCTAGATTTGTTGCATGGCATATGCAGCGACATACAAACTTAAAGTATCAAGGGCCCTGGCTTCGGGTACAGAAACTGGGTTGCCCTTAAAGAAGAGATCCTCACTCCCTCAGCATGCCAGTCGTTGGGCCAAGCCATTTGCGGGTCCGGAAAGCGATGTTGCATGAACGTACGGCTCTTGGCACAGAACGAAGGAACAAGCTACAGCGAAGCGCATCCATGGAAATTCGTAATGCAGGTACCTGCTGCAGATGTGGGGGCACCTGTGAAACCCAGAACCACAGGCATCAGTCACAGCCGGGAATCTAGACATGACTTTGTGGAAAATGTTGGGTTATTGTGCGGCCAGTAACCTACTGAGAAAGGGTTACAATAGGCTGACGTGGGCTTCTTACCGGGACATGACGTGCTACCTAATTCGAGGGTCCCTCACAATATGCTCTTGGTTGCTGTCGGTGAGCTCTCATGCACCGTGGTAGTTCTCAGCAAAACGGGCCCAACTGACATGTCTCACAATCATGGCCCTGGGCATCTAAGTTTAAGTTTGTGCATAAGGTTTTTTCGTACCTTAGGCCCTGAACCTAGAAGTCGTACCTACTTTTAGGTTATTTGGATGCCTAGGGTAGGGGTAGGGGGGCGTACCAAAACTGTCTGCCCTCCTACCTGGGCGCCCTTCCCTCAATTTGAGCCAGTAGCCGGTGGGATAAATGCAAGAGACTTGCCCCCCAGGGGCTGCGCAATCAAGAGCAGTTGAGTTTCCGACCACAGCCCCCAAGGAGGCGGGCAGGATTTCTGCCAGAAAGGTTGGCGCAGGGCTGAGGCATGAGGATCATCACTACTGCTGCTGCTACTACTATTTTTTTTTACTACTACTACTACTACTGCTACTACTACTACTACTACTACTGCTACCGCTACCTGCTACTGCTACTGCTACTTGCTACTGCTGCTACCACTACCACCACGACCACTATTGCTATCATGACTGTTGTATTCAATAACCACGATACTGTGACTAGTACTGCTACTGGTGCTGTGACTCCACTATCTTTCCTGTTGCCAGTATTATTCCTATTACCATGACCCGTACACTGAGAATTACTCGGGCTATTACTGTGCCTATTGCCATTACCAGTACGTACTCCTCTTACCATCACTGTTACAAGTAAGACCCGGGTGTTGAGCGAAGGATGGCCAGACCCTCAATTCTGGGTTCCCCAACCACTTCCCCTTAATGAACCTTAATTAATTAACCCCAATTATCCCTTAGCCCTACGTAACCTTAAGTAAGGGGGACCTGGGGGGGGGTGGGCGTAGTAGGGAGGGGGGTAATGCGTGAAACCACGGATAGCGGTTGGAGGTTTTGAGGGATCTAGAATTGTTCTTGAGCGCCTAAGGTATTATTAGTGCGGTTGTAATAACAATACTAGCGATAATCATTCCAAGTCACACCAAGCCCAAGCGTGCTTCCCGGGTGCTCCGAAGACCCCTACCTGGAGACTTGCAATGTTTGCGGGAGTGCATTATGCGTCAAGTACTTGACGGCTTGGAGGACTTAGCAAGAAAATTACAGAAGGGCTTATACAACACTCACATGTGGACCTTATTAAGATCCGTCCATCTATCGCCACTAAGCCCCCCTGACACTAGGCCCTAAAGAGTGTGGGTTTGGCTTGAAACCCATTTCTCTACAGTTTGGCCTTAGCGTCCAATGCCCTTGTCTCAGGGCTTATGGAACAAGATTACACCGGGATCATTTGAGAACCGCCTGTCCCAAAAATAGCCATGGTCCAGAGCCCCCGGAGGACACAGAAACTAAATCCCCCTTCAGAAAGGGTACTGATCTTACCCACAAATAATGCAGGGTACCATATTAGGGATTCTACTGTCTCAGTCCTCCAAGAGGTCTGGGAAGGCGAGTTCCCTCTGTTTTGAACGACTTGTGTCATGATCCATTGCGTGGCATGCCTCCTCCTGCACGTTCTTTTGACCAGGCTCCACAGTGGTGGCAGTTCAGGGCTTGGGCCTGCTTTGGGGTCAGAAGGTGTCTGATTTGAAAGCTTCAGAGGCATCCTCTTAGGATTGTGATGCCATGGTCATCGTCATGGTGTGCCTACGCCGGGGAAGATACTGACTACATAATCCCTAATGATGACCCCCTCATTGCCCTTGTTTCTCTACTGTGTATACTACAACTCCTGCAAGACCTTATCGCACTAACATCCAAAGAGTCCCGGCTACATTACACACAGGTACATATATATATATATGTATATATACAACCCTATAACAGCCCAGATTCCATTTCATGCTCCATTGTGTTCCATGGGAAGTTGACTCTTTATTCTTCCTAAACCCCAAGCCCCATATCCCTTTTAGACCTAAAGTTACCATTTTATTTTCCATTGATTCTTCACAATTAGGGCCAAAGCCCTATGTGCTGAGCCCTCAAAGACTGCTAACATGCACTCCATGAAGCCAGGCCACAAAGGTGAAACTGTCTGAATTCGCGTGGCGCCATGCGGGGGGCCATTCAGAAATGGTAGGACATGTTAGGCGTGCAAGTCGCTAGGCGGAAATCGGAAAAGATGATTGAAACCACTGTAACATTTGTAGGACCCAGGGTTTAGGCTTACTGGTGGTTAGTAGGGAATGGAGGAATGAGCAAATAAAGCCTGGAGTCGCAAACCCTAGACTTCCCCTAAGTATGTTAACAAATATTCCAATGTTAGAGCCTGTTGTTGTTACTGGGAATGTCCGGGGGGGGGGGTAGTTCATCCCAGTTTCCATTTGATTTGCCAGTTGGTTCTCCATTATTCTACCTACCTTCTTCAGGGGGCTCGAAGCCCGAACCCGAAGCTCTCAACCATAAACCGATACACTTAGCTCAGCCTTGAACTAGACTACATGTGCCACTCACCTTCGATTTGGGGGTTTAGCGGGATGGGGATTAGGGTCAGGATTCCAGGGATAATGCGGGATATATAAGGGTAGATATGGATATGTTGCTTCGGGTTTTCTGGGAAAGACTAGGAGTGTGTTCTGGGGTCCCTATGACAGCCCTTGGGGGCAAGGGGGATCCCTGGTGTTAAGGGTTGAAGTTGGAATAGCTAAAACCTAAAGCCTAACCCCCTGACAGTCAAGGGTCATAGGTGGAATATGGCCATGGTCGGCGACCCATACAGACGAGAACCATAGTGGCCCAACACCCTCAGCCGAAAACACGTCTCCATCGAGAAAACAAGAGTCATAACCATATTGCTTACAAGTTGAGAAGGACCCTAACCCCAAACCTTTTTTCGACCTTACACCCACAACTCTCACTAAACCGTAAACACAAAAACTCACCTAAACCCTAAACCTTACACCCTGGAGCGCTAACGCATATACCCTATGCAACGAGGAGTGCAGTGCGTGACAAAGGTACCGGAAAAGCAATAGCAATGAACACATAAAGCCCAGAGTGCCTAGCTAGAATCATAGCGCTGACAATGGTGGTTGTGGCATGAAGCCGTGTGAGTTTTGTATGAGGCCTAGGTACTTAGATTAGATTAAGCTTTGGTGGATATTTCTGCTACAATGTAGACCAATGCTTTTTACCGGGATGTTAGTACTGACTGTTCAAACCTCTACATCATGGTGTACTCAGTTGGCTTGGGTTTTGCCGCTACGAGCTCAGCCACCCCCCAACATAGCAAGGACAATAGGTGCGCTCTCCAAGCACAGACAAAGGCATGTTCAGCCATTGTGCACCTGGGAAGTTTTGGTTGTGGTTAAAGAAAATATCTTTTTTTGAAAATTCGAGGGCCAAACGAACCAGTAATAGTCTCACTCAATAATGAGGGTTCTGAGATCGCCGAAGAAAACTCGGGTCAACAATTGTAGGTTTGAGGACTTGAGTTTGTGGTACTTGACCTGATCAAGCTTCCTTTTCCACAAATGGGGTTGTACAAAAGCGCGGCTTCTTTTTTGCTTGACACAAAATATCGTCATCACTTTTTCCTCAGATTATACAATGCCAGATGACAGTATGGAAAAGGGATTCCCCTATTCCGCCCCCTATAGACCTGCAGGCACCCTGATTAACTTCCGCAGAGGGCCGCTAGATCAATCCCCATGCGCTACGGGATACTCTCTCTAAAGCTTGGCCAAGAGCCCTATGATCAAGAAATACTGGACGAATAGAGACCTCATATAACCCCTTACTGTATGCTTATACGAGCTTTATCTGGGGGTATCCCCCTCGTAACTAACCTCAAACACAAGTCTCAAACCACCTGGAAGTGTTCTTACTTTGAGGAACGCTTTGGGATACCAGTCTAGAAGCCTAAGTTTGGACACAAGGCATAAGGCAGAGCGTATGTTTATGCTCGCCTATGGGCACCCACGTATATGCTCCACGAAAGCTGAGGACTCCTAGTAAATGGAAATCAACACACTCATTCCTTTCATAAGAGCCAGTCCCCTGCTAATCCAACTCTCAGGTGACTTAGTAAGTAGCCTATAGAATAAGAGTTCTGAGTCCCCTATGTGGGGTAGGCCTGTTTCTAGCCCCCTTTCTGCAACTGCTAAGTGCCCTGAACCCTAAACCCTAAATGCAAAGCTGGCACCTCTAGAGCCCCTGGGCGCATGTGCGTCTTTTCAGAACAAGCCGGCGTTGAACCCAGGCTGAAAGTGTAATGCTCAGAGATTCGTGAACTTTAGTCTCTTGCTACCCTAAATCCTCAACCCCAACCCCTAGACCCTAACTCTTTTGGGTTAAGCCGGGCGTCTCTCGCTGTGTGCCTGGGGCAGGAGAACACGCGAGCATCAGGTTTAGGGATTGGGATATAGGGGCCCAATCCTGTGGTCCGTTCGAGGGGGTTTATAAGGGATACATACCGGGTTTAGGGCTCG
This sequence comes from Symbiodinium pilosum, assembly GCA_905231905.1. Classification (NCBI taxonomy): domain Eukaryota; class Dinophyceae; order Suessiales; family Symbiodiniaceae; genus Symbiodinium; species Symbiodinium pilosum. The sequence continues at coordinate 65,573 of CAJNIZ010046993.1, read as the reverse complement.
GATTTAGGGATTGCAGGGTTTAGGGACCAGGGGTTAGGGTTCAGGGATTGTGGATCTAGGGTTTTGGGGTTTGAAAGTCGAGGGCTTCGGGGTCTACCTGTAAACACTTCCCAAATACAGGCGGATCATAGCCAGTTAGCCTGAGATAATGGGTACAGGCATTGTCATTCTGACTGTTTGGGACGTAGGCAGACTCCAGACGCCCTAAACCCTAAACCTTAGTCTAAACCTTAAGCCGCAACCCTGAACCGCAAGGAGTTTTGCCTTACCCGGCCATAAAACCCAGGCGGGCTTTCCACTTTCCAGGCATTAGGAATCCCTCTTTGAAATTCCTCATCACGAGGGTCAGGGTTTAGGGTTCAGGGTTGGGGTCTGCATTGGAGTCTCTATTCACAGAGCCCTTGACCCTTAAGACCTCAAAAATCATGCCTGGGCCCATCTTTAGACACGCCAGACTTGATTAGAGATGTACTGCAGGGCGTAAATGATTGCCAATATCCTGTTTAATAAGGCTGTTTAAGTCTATGTCAGGGTTTAGGGTTAGGGTCTGTGGTCAGGGTTTAGTGTTTAGGTCATCTTGTCCAGGCTTATGTCAGGGACCCTGTGGCATAATCATACAGGGAATCTATGACAATAGATCTAGAATTAGTGTTGCCGTCTTAGACTCCTCAGCGGAAGCTCCAAGGCAATGCACCCGCCTGACCCTCCTTGAAATCACGACTCACATGAGGGGTTCCCAAAATTAGGAATCCCCTTTTCGGGATGCATATAAGAAAATGGAAATATAGAGGGTATAAGCAGGGGGTCACTTTCGGAAACTCCTTCATCTCAAGGGCACAGTAGGACGGGAGCATTGTGCGCGGAGAGCCATGAGGCCGCCACGAGATTGCTGTGCCGATCATCTATCTGGGCACAACTCGATTGCTGTTAAGGAACTTAGATTAAGTTACCATAATGTGGGTATATGGTGACTAGCGGAGTTTCCTTGTTGTAGAAGCTCAACTCAAGTTCCTTAACAGCGGCCTAGACAAAGAATGATTTGGGCCAGGATCTACCTAGGCCTGGTAATGCAACAACTCACTTGTTCCTGAATGTGGCATACCTGAAGGCCGTGCTAGATTTGTGACGGAACTGGGGCTGCAAACTTCATCAAAATGCTCCTGTGAGCGGGCTGGTTCAGAGCTTAAAGGTGCTTGAGTGGGACTGCCAGTGTGAATACAATGGCCATCGGCGTCGTAGGGATGATCTTCGGATAGTTACCCTAAACCCTCAACCCTAAATGGGGGTGCAGTCCCCTACTCCCCCTTAATCAAGCACCTGCAAGTTTTCCAGTTCTCTCCCAAACTCCATCAGCCGAATCGTGGGCAAAAGGCGAATGTTGGGTGACTAACTGGAAGATTCAAACTTTCGGCCTTCAAAAGGACTTCTAGCCTGAGATCATGCGAACAGAAAACTTCTTCATTATAGGTATTTCTAGAATTTATAGCTGTTCTTACAGCGAGTAGTAGTTTATTGCAAACATAACAACAGCAACAACTACATGTGATGTTTTCAATCCCACTCCGTATGGCCCCCTACCCCCTGACCAGGCAGCCTGTATACGCCTTGCCTGTGGACAGAGAATGACATAAACTCTTGATCCTCTAGCTTGCTGGTGGTTAGCAGGTAACGAGGGAATATAATCCCTATCCAATATGCCAATAGGGTAGTTTTCATAAATAAGGGGACCCCAATATAGACCCAAAAAACCTATAACCCTTCTTATTGGGACCCCCCCAAAAAGGTACCCCTAATTTTGGGAAACCCTAATCCCCATAATCCCCTATATAACACCAGTTTCCATTTCATTTTCCATTTTCTTTTCCATTTGATTCTCCATTATATTAGGTACCCCTAATTTTGAGAAACCTTCACTTNNNTATACAATCCCTAATAAGGACCCCCATAACCCCCATAGAATCCCTATATATCCCCTGAAATCCCTAGGGAAACCCCCCATAGGTTTTCTTATTCCCTCCTAACTCCCCCCTGAGATAGTTGGCTTCAGGACGCCGTTCATCTCGCAGCCCCGTACGGTTACATGGTCGTAACCACCATTATACTATAATTATACAAGGAATATGGAACCATAATATTGGTAATTAGTTTAAGTCCCTAAACCCTATTACAATATGGTAGTTTCCATTTTCTTTTCCATTATCCCCTATATACCCCCAATATACTATAGTAGTTATAACCCCAATATACCCCCAATATGAAGTAACCTCCCCCAACAAAAAAGGTCAAGTCCTAAGTTAAGAGCCAACCTAAATCGTTAGTTTCAAGGATTTTAAAGGTTACCATGGCACCTTCCAGCCTCAAGTGCTAAAACACCACCCCAAAAGATGGGTTTACTGTCTAGGGTTGCGGCTTTGGGGTGTAGCGTTTAGGGTCTAGGAAATCTGAATGGCTTTTTTGGTACCGGAAGCTGCAGTTGAAGGCTCATGGGTAGAAATGACGTGGGTTGCAAGGACCCTAAGCTAAGCCTCGTTAAGTTATTATGACTGCGCTCTTAACCCTAAGCACTACACTGCAAACCCCAAACCCAAACTCAAAGCCCGAACCTCGAAGCCTAAACCCAAAACAGAAGGCTTGGGCTGAGGCCACCAGGAGTGACCCGACTCCTAGACGTCTGGAGCGATCTTCTTAAAAATAGGGGCGCCGCAAAAGGGCCTCTATAGGAATACACAGAGCTTCAAGATCATTATGATACCTCTTATGATAAGTTCAGTAATAAGACTACAGGTTTAGGGCCTAGGCCTTCTCTTCTTTGCTGGCGGGGCGGAGGGGGGGGGGGGGGGGGTGTGGGGATACGCAAAGATTACAAATTTTGGGGATCCCTCCCAGAGATTCTGTACAGATTCTTGAGAACCCCTTCCTTGGAGGGAGGTTGGATTCTTGATCTATGTGCTGTAGGTGCAGCTGCAACTGACAGCAGCATCATGAGATCCGTAGGGTACTTGGTAGTTTCCCTAAATTGGGGTACCCCAATATAGACCCCAAAGTACGATAACCCTTATTAAGAGGACCCCTAACATGGTACCACCCAATTTTGGGAAACCCCCACTTGGATTGAGACTTCAAGCTCGCAGGGCCAGTTGGAGGTCTCAAGGAGGAGTGCTAATGGACTTGATAAGGATTCATACATCAAGCGGTTTTGTAGGATCCCCGCCGGGGCCCTACCCCGGTTAAGTGTTTAGGGTTGTTTAGGGTTTAGGGCATCATTGCATACGACAAAACGTGCACTTGCTTGTGATTAGTCTGCACGCCAATGCAAGCCGCAAGCAAACCTCAGATTGAAGTCCTTGAACACCTCCGCGAATTCATGCTTCGTTTGTATTTGGACTATAGGACTCAGTCCCAGTGAAAATGCCACACACTTGACCTCTGCAATGCCCTACCCTGTTGGGCAAGTTCTTGTACTCCCAAACCAAATCTATAGTAATTGAGAGAACCTGACAATTAATCAGCAATATCGAGCTACAACTCTTGAAGGGCTCACGATCAATATCGCTCCTCTGGCCCTATGTGGGCAATTTTAACGAAGCACGAGTGCTATCTATGATAGTGGCTTTGAGACAGTACACACTAAAGGATATTACCTGGTTATAGCTTGAGCTCTAAGCTAGCTGTGCCAACATGGCCATGGGTTCCTACCACGTAAACGTATTGTCTGCAATACTACCATTGAGGGTTTCTGATCCTGTGCCCTTGGGCCACTTCAACCCAAGCTACGAAAACAACAGCCCCAAGTCCTGCCTTGCAGCCGTTAAGTGGCTTTTGAAGGCAATTAACGGATCCAGCAGACTGAGCTGTCGGTAACATGAGGTTTGCAGGGAAAAAGTCCCGAGCCCTAACGCAAACCCCCTAAACCTTAAACCCTAAAACCTAAACCCCTACTCCTCTAAACCCCTACTCCCCTGAACCCCTATGCCCTAAAACTTACAGGGCCTGAGCCACTCAAGTCCACTCCTCTCCGCTGACCTGGAATCAAGGGAAGGAACCCTAAACCGTAAAGCCTAAACTCTAAGCCATTAATCCCTAAAAAGAATATAGGGTTTAGGGTTCAAGTTTGAGGGAACCTGTATACTCCCTCGAATCTCTCACCCCCAAAATCCCGAAACTCTAAACCCTACACCCTGAACTCCGAAAAAAAAGAAAAAACAACGAAAACCCTACACTCCACCCTCAAATCCTGGAACCCTTGAGGCCCCCGGCCCACTGCTGACTTTCACTCCAACTACTCCAGGAGGAGCTCCAGCGGCTGGACCAGCCTCAGAGTGCCAGGTCTGGGAGTTAGGGTTTCTAGGCTTTCGGAACTTTAGGGTTTAAAGTTTAAGGTTTAGGCTCTAGGATACAAGGTTTAGGGTTTCGGGTTTGGGAGGAAAAAGGTTTCGAGTTTTCGGGATAAGGGTTTAGGGGTAAGTGCTTTGCACTTAGGGATCGGACAAGTTGACTCATCCAGGTAGCAACTTGGCAAATCCCAGAATCATGTTGCTGCTGCTCTATCATCAACCCTACCTACACCCTCGAATGTAGTACCTCTTTGGGGTCCTTATGTAACACAGGCGCAACCCCTAACCCCTACATCCTGGCCCCTAGACCCGAAGCCCTAAACCCAGATCCCTCAACCTTTTCGGACGAGGGCCCTGGCTCCACCCGTCATTCCCTTCATGGGATGACGCTGAGGCCTCAGTGGGCTGCAAGGGTTCCGGGTTTGAGAAGTTCAGGGTTTTTGCATTGGTTCTGTTGCTAATGCAGAGCCCGTTTTAGATCGTACTGATCTGAAAGGTGGCCGCATTCCCACAGACTGCCGGACAAAACAGGAGGATCTTGGTCAAGCTTTCCAATTCACAGGCCTGTGCTGCTGGTGGTTCTCTCTCAGGGACGGGTCTACCACTCAGCAAGCTGGCCCTAAACCCTTAAGTGTCCAGTTGCCATATCATGACACCCCTCTTCTCATCGGGTTCAGAACTTCAGGGTCATAAGCAGTTCCCAAGAGTCTTGTCTGGAAACGAATTCTTGAATCTCGCTGCTAGTTTTCCACACTGTGCAGCGTAGGGTGTTGGGAGTGGGAGGATTCAGGATTCATGATTGGCAGAAGGGCTTAGGTATCGAGCATTCCGGCTTACGAATTCACAGAACATACCGTGCCATGATGAACCCTGGGGCCGTAGAGCCGCCATTTGGAAAATGATACAATAAACGCACACTTCCAACCAGGCCCAGCTTTGACAACACAAAGCTAGCGGTAAGACCCTCATCCCACAGTACTGCTTGGGTTCGAATCATGTAAGCATGCGCTCTGCATCACCGCATTCATCATTTTTGAATAATCCAGAAGCCCATTAAAGCACCCTGAATCCTGGAGTGTTGCCGGGCGCCCCGCTCCCTTTCCGCTGCCTGTGGTCACTTGGACGGTTGGATGCATGTAGTAGTTTCTTGACACAGGAGGTACCTTAGGCACTTGTGTCAAGGGCGTGATATGGGCCCCACTTGAAAGGGCACCCTAAGACCAAAATCCCCTCTTTGGGACTATGGGCCCCTTGAGGGTTGTTGGGGGCGACATGCTTTGATAAGCTGGTATTTGTAGCTACCTTTAAAGCTGATGATTGCACGACCCTGTGTGGCGATCCAGAGTTTGAACTCCACAGGGCAACGTTCGGAGTCCAAGCAATTTCCCAATCCAAGACGCCTACGCCGCGTCGCAAGAAATGATGCGGCCATCCCTCACCCTGCGAATGGGCTCTGCACCTTCCCTCATGCAATGGATCAACATACTTTATGCGCACAGGCCCCCTCCCTTCATGCAAAGAACAATCGAATTTCAAATGAAAAGGCCCTAAGCCCTAAGCCGCCTGCAAACCCTAACCCCAAAGCATAGGAGCAGTTCCCAAAATCAGAGTGCCATTTTGGTACCTCTAAATATTGGTGCCGTACTACAATTTGGAGCCAAAAGGGCCCATAACTTTGAGAAGAACCCATGTGGTAGTTCTAAATAGGGAAACCCACCCCAGTCTAGACTCCAATATACCATAATTCTTATTCGGGTCGCGTCTAAAAAGGTGCTCCTAATTTGGGGAAATCCTATATTTCACCTATAACCGACCGTATGATCCTAGGGTACATTCTATTTCCCGCCTTCCCTTTTCCCTGTGATTCTGCGTTGTTGGGAGTGATATCCCAAACTATATTGAGACAACCCTAAACCAACTCGGAACTCTACCACATCCAACTTCCCCAGCCCGTCGTGCAGCCGGACCTTTGCCACGATAGTGGCTGCCTAGCCGGAGCAACGCAGATTCCCAACGCTTGTTCCGTAGTCTATTCTACTATGGGGAGGGACTTTGAAGGCCCCCAAAGCTGTTTGTGAATGGGTTCAGACATACAACAATAAGGAAAAATCACAATGATTACCCTACAGTGCAGCTAGTGCTACCACACTGGAGCATTGGAACTCGAAGAAGGATAGCAGTCATGAAGCCCAAAATGCATGCCACGTGTGGGATGCAGTGGGTCGACCACAGACATACCTTTTTGCCGGGCTGCAGCTAGGAGCAAGCCATGAGCTGAGCATTGCCCAATAAAACCTGATCCCTTCATACCAACATGCAACAATCTTAAACACCACCCACCCCCCAACATTAGGTATTCACGTAAAATATTATGATGCGAATTGAAGAGTTGACCTTTGAGCGCCGATGTCGGTATGGCATGTGTCATTCTTCTCGGAGGTTGGACATCCGGGGTATCCTACAAAGCTCCAAAACCTCTGAACCCTAAACCCAAAAACAGTCAGACCCCCAAATATTTCAAGTCTCATGATGGGGACCCGCCAAAGAAATCACCTGATTTTGGGAAACCCTAATCCCTAAACCCCATAAACACCCCTATATATTTTGGGAACTCCCCATATCTTGAACTTGGTGTCCTCGGCCGTGGGAGGAATCTGCATCTCCCTGCTGCCCTTGGAGGAACGGTCATTGGGTATGAAAACATGTGGACGGTTTGGGGTTCAAGGTTTAGGGTTAAGGTTTAGGTTTTCGGGTTTAGGGTTTGAGGTTTAGGGTTTAAAGTTTGTTTAGGCTGTCGCATGAAGAGTTTGAGGTTTAGGGTCGAAGGTTTAGGGTTTAGGGTTTGAGGTTTAAGGTTTATGGTTTGTTGAACTGCTGTTAGGGAACTTGAGCTAGCTTACGATTGACTATCAAGAAACCGTATGATTTGAGGAACTTAGATTGTGTTCCCAGTTCGCTGTGTATCCATATTGTGGCAATCGAGTCAAAGCTCCTAGCAGCCACCCAGCTTAGTGTTCTCATAGTTGCTGCGCGACAGGTTTAGTAGACCTCCAAGTGCTGGCGATACCTCGCGGTCGTCCAAGCATGTAATGGGATTCAGACGGTCTAGTCTAGGAATAAACCCTCAAAACTCAGACTACACTTGGAGTTCCTTCTCCTTGGCTTGGGCACGAAGCCGTGTCTGCACCTGACCATGCTCGCGTATTTAAACTGAGGGTTTAGGGTTTAGGGTTGGATCATGGGGCCTACTTCAGGCTAGCAAGTTCTCATCTTCAGCATGACGCGGCGTCTTGGGAAGCATTCGCTCACAGGAATCGGGGGGCGCAAGAGAACAAACGCATAATTGCTTGAGTATGTAATGCGAATACCTCAGAACAGAGGCCCAGGTTCTCATTGACTCGCTTTAGGGTTTAGGGTTGATGATTCTAAGAATCTCGCGGCTGGGGGCTGCTCGGCCTTGATGTCCTCCTTCACTGCCTTTGGCGGATTCTCGTGCTTGGCCTTCTTTGCTTTTGCCGGCACTACATCCTGGCCATGGTCCACGGAATTCTCATCCGTGTGGACTCCCGCTGACGATCTGTTGGCAGCCCAATCCTTCCAGGGATGGGGATAACTGCAGGGGCTCACCTGGGAACAGCTCGTCTTGTCCACAGAAACCAATTGCAGAAATCTTGTAAAGCTAGTGAGCTTAAGGTTTAGGGTTTCGGGTTTATGGTGCAACCCGTTGGCAAACAACATGCGGTGCTTGAGTTTTGCGATAATGGAAAGGACAATTTGTTGGGGCTATATAAGGTTCTATGTAAATATACACACACACACACCATTTTTACTTGTATTTTGAACGAGGATGCTGAATAATTGACCTCTCTCCTGAACGGTCTCGGGATAAACTGCGCTGGCAGAGCCTCATGCTGCACACCCTAAACCGCAGACCCTACCTGGGAATTGAAACAACCAGAAATTAGTTGTTACGAAAACAAGCAATCCTCATGTCATGTAGGGATCCAAACAGGAACACCTGCTCGTTTCCGGTTCTCTGGGTACCCTAAAAACCCTTTCAATGCTAAATCTAACCCCTACCTATATACACCTCCCAAACCATATCTACAGCCCAAGTAAACGCAAATGCGATCTACATAGATGCTCTTCATGGGTAGTTAGGGGGTCCTGGCATACCCTAACCCCCCCCCCCCGATATTAAACCCTGAAACCCAAAGCTAAACCCCTGAGGACTGAGCGGCGATGTGAAGTCGAGGAGTTCGACCCCCATCGACTGGCAGATCAAGGGTTAAATCTCAAGCCCTGCCTTACCTCGCTGAAAAATTAAATATAGTAGTCATATGAGCTACTGTCAGAATTTTCCCGTATAGTTGATGGACATAGCTTCCTTATTATGGAGGACATTGAGGACTATACTAAACAATAAGAGTTCTACAGGGGCTAGCCAGAGGTTAGAGCGGGGTTATATAGGGGCTATGCTGTCGCGTATATAGGGGAACCCAAACCCTAAAACCCTGAATCTACCCAAAGGTACCCCGAATGTTCTTCGAGATTCTTCAGGGAATCAGCGCATCCAGAACCTCGTATTGCACGCGCATACGAAACCCTTAGCCCTTCACCCCTAAACCCCAAGCTCTGAACCCATGGGTCACAAATTAGCCTTAAACAAGCCTGACTGAGGGGAAACTTCGGCATGGGGAATAGAATAGACATCATGGGATCGTAGAAAAACACATGATCAACCGTTCACCTAAAGCCTAAAACCACCAAAATACTGGAAACCCATGATCAAGCCTTCACCTCAAGCCTTAAACTCTCAGCTTGTAGGGCAACCCATGTCCAAGCCTTCACCTAAAGCCAAAAACCCTGAAAGCTTACAAATCCCGAGCCGCCACATCCCCACTTCGACATCTTAAGCCCGCATGTCACCCGGATTACTCACAATTTTAAGGGTTATACCTACAAACTAAAGCGTACTTCCTACTAAGCTGTAGGTAATTCGGGTCACAGGTACCTCCCGCCTCCCACACCCCACACTCCTAAACCTTCATCTCTGCATGACAGCTTTCAAAAGCAAAAAGAACCCCAACAAAAGATAGCTAAGCACTCCCCAAAATGGAGTTGACAACGCCAAAAAGAGAGTTAAGAACTCCAAAAAACTGGGAGTTTATCAGCCTTGGTGTCTACTTGTAAACCCAAATATGTACAGTCTACTGTAATCACCCCCTGATTAGTAGGTATAACCCATCAAACTGTAGGTAATGGAGGTTACAGGTAGAATGTCCGCATGGCAGCACACTTCTCTGGGGATGATGCTTGGAGCGGTTGTTCCACTGACTGCGTGCGGACGACTCCTGGAATGATGCAATATCCTCCCGAAAACTAAAATTGAAACCCAAGACGGTTTTAAAAGGGGGCCATATGGGTTTCTATGTTCGTTTGGGCGAGTGTATTTGGGTGCTACTTGTGCAGGTATGCTTAGGCCTTCTTAGTTATCAAGCAATACATGTCTGGGATCTAGCCCTGCACCCTAAACCCTGAAGCCTCAGCCTAGACCCGCAACCAAAAACCCTTAACCGGCCAGAGTTGGGCTGCCCGTCGCTGCTGAGATTGGGCTCAAGTTTATGATTGAGGATCAGGAATGGGAGCATTGTAATGCGGGATGAAGAAGGTAAGCTACTGTGGGCTATAAGGTAAAGCAGGAAAAGGGAGCCTGGGACCATGATAGGGAAGTATATGGTAGCTCCTGCAAGAAATAACCTCAATACTGATAATCTTTATAGAGTCTCCAACAGGAGCTCGCAACTTTTCGGCTTTTCGGAACCCTCATTTACCAGGACTGCTATAGGGTTGTTACTGTTAAGGACAATGCTGCTTTCGCCGTCTTGAGCTTTGTCACACTTATGCAGAACTGTCGTGCAAGCGAAGTTTCCTTAGGGCTCCAACCTACCCAAAGTAGGTGCCACCTATAGACTGGCCCAAAGTTAGTACTGTTTACGCGGGGCATCTAGGTCTAAAGTGTATAAATACTTTGGGCCCTGAAGACTATGACTAGCACCTACTTCGGACTATTTGGATGCCTAGCGTTGTAGACATGGAGCATCAGGGTTCCAGGAAAGGCAGAGCCGTCAGACTCTGCAACTTCCGTGCCGGATGTAAGTAGGACATGGAGGGAAAATGGGAACTACTTTAGGGTAGGAAATTGAGGAATGCCATAGAAATCTAACACTATAGTATTACAGGGGCTGCGGCTACTATATGAACCTGTTTGTCAATTCCCTGCTAACAGCCGGTAAGCTTCTGGGGAATCGTGGTCTTCAAGCCTCATGTAATGTGAGTCGGCTGTTTCTTGCGTGCCTGAGAGACGTTCATAGTTTGGGAACCCGAGGCCCTGAACCCCAAACCCTAAACTAAACCCAACGCAGGGGTCCAAATGAGTCCGAGTCTACAGTGTTTAAGGTCCTAGGTCCTAGGTTAGGTTAGGCCCGAAATTCTGATGACCCACATGCTCGCGCCCGAAGAACGACTACTTCGCCGGCAACTTGAACTGGACATGCGGGCACGACCAGCTCGAGCCCTGAACTAAGACCCTCCCAGTATCATGGATGGAGGTTATAGGCGCCCTGAAATAGTGAATGCTTAGACCTGAATAGAGGCTAGCTGGAGTCTAGGGACACAGCGAGACTTTGAAACCTCCTGGAAATGTTACGATGATGTACTTTACAGCACAGGCAAACCACCAAGGACTCGAGCACTACCTTTGGTAAACCCTCAGAGGACCCAAACTACAGAGACAGCGCTCCTCGTTTTCGTACTCGTAGTCATAGTCACCTCGTTGGGAAGACCTTCGCATGACACGTGGTGACACGGCAGTGCATGTATCAGCTACCAAAGGATGACCAAAACACACCTGGATCTCGGATCCCACTTCCTGGAACAGAACTTGGGTGAACACCAAATGTGTATCTTGACCCACTTGTGTTGCTGTATGTTTACATACCTAAGGTTCAAGTCATGTTCTGAACTACATAAAGATGCACATGATTATGTCCAAGTCCGCGTGCCTTCCTAAAGCCCAAACTCACTGTAGGCTACGCGGGCGGGCCCTCTTGCGAAATGCCCAACCGTAACTAAGGGCGTAGAGGTCTTACTTAGTGGTAACACACGAGGAATCAGTCCTGACAGCACCTGTCATGATCAGTATGAGAAATACAATGAGAGATACTGCAGCGGTAGCAATGGCTCCTGGATGCATCAGTGGTAACAAAACATCGCAAGGGCCGTAGCCACCACAACCACTTCCAACTGCCTCAGACGAAACAACAATGGTGATGCTGATAATTTTACTTATACAGCTAACGCATCCCTAGAGGGTCCAAGGACCCAAGTAATGAAACTGTAGGTAGAATGTGAATGGTTTTGGAGACCTATAGCCCGAATGTTAGAACCCTATATACCCGTATACATCCCTCTATACTCCTATAAACCTATCGTTCGCCTACATCTTCATACATACATGTCCCTGCTGTTGTATCCCTATTTGCCCCCCGTATCTATCCCTGCATATATACATATGCAGGTGTGTATATATATATATACATATATCTATATATAATTATGTATGTATGTGTGCACATATATACATTCCCTTCTACATCCCAGTATACTCGTCCTATATATCCCCGAACCCTAAACCTCAAGGCTGTAAGTGCCACACCAACGGGCGGGTGCGGGTCGCGACCTGTTCCAGGCACCACCTGGCGAAGCTTCTGTGAAACCGTGCGTGTGGGGTGGGGGTTTAGGTTTAGGCAATAGGGCTAAGGGATTAGGGTTTGCGGATTAGGGCTTAAGGATAAGATGGGGCGTAGCTAGGGTTTAAGAATGTTGTCGCCAATCAACTCTGAATTCACACGGTAGGTAGACTCCGCTGACTAAACGGTTATATAAGGATTTGCAGGGATCCCTTTTGCGAAGCCATGCCGGGAGCACGCAGTCTAGGATGTCGGACTCAGGGTTAGGATTTGGAGTTAGTGGCGCGAAATCTTAAGAAACAACACCTGAATCCTATACCGTAAACCCCAAACTGACAAGCCCCTCATTGCTCTGAGCCTCTCTCATCTCAAGCCCCCAGCCTCCACGAAGCCTATATACAAGAGTTTAGGGTTTAGGATTTATAGGGTTAACCATAGTTTGAGGTAGCCCATACCAGACTTAAGCAAAGAATCTAGGACCACCATTTTAGCAATCATCCCTATAAACCTGTATAGCCCCAGTTTCGATTTCCTTGTCCATGTGAGTCTCCATTATGAAGGTAATATCCCTAAACCCTAAATCGTGAATCCCTTTGAATCCCAGACCCTTCAGAAACCCTGTGGGCTGCACCTTTTGCAGCTTTTCATTTTTCAATACCTTAACCCTGGGAATCTACGGCCCAAAGCATATATTATTCATAGACTTCAGGGCCCAAAGTAGATAGTATTGTGTATATTTAGATGCCCAGGGAAAACCATCCAGCTGGAGTCCGTTCATTCAAGGGCTCTCTGTGATAGCCTGCATGAGAAGCTTAGAAATTGCACGTCCAAGGGTCCAAGGGCGTGGCTGCACCCCTTTTTTTCCTCAGCCACATATTGCATGAAACTGGTCGTCCAGTAGCCAAACATTTTGTGCACGCCAAGAAGTCCTGCAATCACTGGTTTTTCTGTCCTCCTAGATGCACTGAAGTAATCCCTGTGGCCCTAAAACCCTAAACCCTTAAAAGCACACAATCCTAAACCTCTAAACCCTAAACCCTTAATCAAACCCTTAAACCCTAAAACCTATCAGCGTCTCCACTGAACTAAAACGAGGAAAGAAGCTCTTTGAAAGGTCCACGTCGACTCAGCCTAATAATGCACTAGGGGGCCCTGAGATGACTAGGGGGATTCTGATAAGGAATCGGAAGGGATTGGGTATCACCTTGATTTCCACTGTTTCGCATGGTAGTTATAAAGGAACCATTCATGAGCAAATTTACGGTACGTTTGGCTCTTGGATTCCGATTGCTGTTGCTCGATTCGTATGAGTAACACATTTCCATAAGAAGCGTAAATCATGTGTCTGTTCACCCGTAACTAAAAGCGTAAGAGCTTCCTACTTATTGGGAAATTATTGCTTTTTGAACGGCAAACACACAGGACCCATCGAAGGCTTTCAATAAATATCCCTCGAAAACCTCGTGTTTCGGCGGCAGCAGGTATGATTATACTGTACAGCCTAGGTGTTCGCTATCCTGATGCTGGGATAGATTTGGGATTCTGGGAGGCGACTGGAAGGCCCCTGAGATAAGGCAAGGGGGTCTTTTGGTCGAGACCCCGAACAAGTGCCACTTCTGGAGTTGTTGCATGTCCCATGGCTGCCGAAGGGCTGGTGATCGTCTTAGGGGCCTGCACCATGAAGGTCAAGGGGTATAAGCCAGTCGATTTGTCCCTATCAGCCCCTATGCTTCATTTCATCTTCCATTTGATTTACCATTTTGTTCTCCATTTGTAGCATGATGTTCCTTTAGCTTCGCGATTTCGCAAAGCGGATTGCAAGTCCTCTCCGTGCACCTGCTCTCTCGCTGAGAGCCCGGCAGAATCGTGCTATATAGGGGCTTATATACGGGGCAAGAAAAGGGTTATGAGCGTTGTATACAGATATACAGGGGATATATGGTTCAAATCAGGTTTACAGAAAACAAAACAGGCAAGTGCGCAAACCGGAGACATGCGTCCATGGTTGTGCGGCATGTGTGGTGTGGTAGGAAATATGGAGCGAAGTCCTTAAGGGCCCTGAACATGGGGAATTCTGCAGCTTGCGCAACAAGACTCTGCAGTTGATTAGTACCTACTTGGCGTGCGAATGGTGCCCTCCCGTAATGAATCCATTTCGGGCCTTGCGAGCAAAAGCTTCTGCGGCAAGTGCTCTTCGGATCCTCGCTGTTCGTTTCGCCGGCTCTCTGCTTCGAGGAAACCAACGCATCTTTGCGCCAGCTAAATAAAAAAGCAGCGGTGAAAAGATGGGAAGCCGGCGGCCATGAAATCCAACAACAAAAGACAGGGGTAAAATCAATGAGGGGTACCATTTTGCGATTCCCTTAGTAAGGATTAAGATTCAAGATTGGGTGAACCCTGCTTTTCGAAACTACCTATCGTTACCATTGAAGACTGGGTTATCGGCGGCCTGGTTTGTACGGATTGGCTTTGGGAAGGCTACGTCCCTGTGTTTGATTAGCTTCCCGGTGCTTCAGCTGGGTCTTGAATAGTTTAGGTTTTTTGTCTGAAGTCTGAAGGCAGCGGACTCATCGTTACATAACGCTGTGTTCACGCAGCCTGAATATGTGCCGCTCCATTGCTGTGTAGGAAATAAACCTTTCAGCAGAGCACTGGTTGCAGTACTCCCCAGACAGCGGTTTGTAATCTCAGGCTGCGCAAGATACTCAACGCGCATGGTGTTTCCGGAAAAAGCATGTTGCCCATTGTTGCCCTAGCTTAGGCTCCCATGGCTCGTAAAGTTCGACACCCGTGAAGGCCCGTCTAAACTTAACACTTGCAACACTTTCAACCCCACACTGTCTGGACAACAACTTACAGGGTCGTGGGGACTGGGGAATGAATCTCTATAGTAGTCCCCATATAATCCCCGACGATCATCCCTAATTCCCATTCTTTCATCCCCTGCTACGCGCCGGTGGAAGTTGCCTGAATATTTAGGAATCCCACTCAGCGTGACAACTTTTGAGCGTAGCCAACTTTTGTAAGTGAACACCTTGGACCAGTACCACAGAGGAAAACTACGAGCATGATGATAAATTCTGCCGCAATAAGCCCTAAAGCCGAAACCCTAAACCATGAATCCTAAATCCCAAAACCCTACAGCAAACTCTAAACGGGGTAAGAAAACTGTAATAATTACTACAATTCCCAAGGTATAAGGTACTTAGGGTCATGCAGGATTCCTGTGGCATCTACTTTGGACTATCAGGATGCCAACAGGTTTTTATGCCGCCAGCAAGCCCTTTGATCAAAGCGTTCGACGAACAAAGTCAAGGTTGCCGCTTCGACTGACACTTTCCCAAGGGGTCCATGTACTTAATAATTTGGTACCTAGGGCTCTGGCTCGAGCAGTTGTAGTACAGGTTTTGGGGTAGTATAGTATGATTATTAGGTACTTGGACCCTTACACTTTCTGTGCCTCCAGTACTCGGAGAGAATTTGATTCTAGAGTTGACTACGTCATAGTTCTGTGAGCGGCAAGAGGAGGGTGCTGCTGCAACTTTGAAGCTTTTGCTTTCTGGCTGAAGCCAGGCTCTTGCAGCATTGCGCTTGGACTGTTGGGTTTGGGTCTTCAGGATGTTGACACTTCGCTACGATTGCTGTTACGATCACTGCTGATGTTAGGCTTATAACTTCACGCGCTATCGCTGTCACTATTGCTATTTTGCAGCATCTCTCATGAAAGGTGGATTGCTGGAGGGACACTGGTGCCTAGGATGTTTAACGAGCCGGCCAATTGATGGTGCGCTTCTAAACCCAAAACCTATACCCCTATAGACACTTGCCTTGCCTCACAGCATATAGCGAGGCTTTTGGTTTGCAGAAGCGCTTCAATGAGTAGAACTTTAAAGTAATTGCCCGGAACTCCGGAACCCTAGCCCTAAATCTTAAAGCCTAGCATTGAAGGCTGTAGCTATGGCTCGTAGATTGTAGCTATGCTGACAGCCGACACCATCTGCGAGTGCAGTGCAGGACCTCACACTATATAACCCTAATATAACCCTAATCTAACCCCAATATAACCCTAATACAGCCCTAGTATAACCCTGAAATAACCCTAATACAACCTAAGTGAAGTTGGACAGATCCCAAGCCCATATCTGCGCAACTAACTCAAGACCATTCAACCAGCTCAGCTCAAGGCTGACTCATGAAACCTGACTCATTCTCTAACCTAAACCCTACACCCCAAACCCCAAAACCTAAACCCTACACCCCAAACCCTAATTACACCCCAAACCCCAAAACCTAAACCTTACACCCCGAACCCTAAACCCTACATTCCATATCCTTAACCCCAAACCCTAGACCTCAGAATCTGAGGCCGAGATCCTGAAACTGCCAGCCGAAGCAAAACACCGCTCCTGGAGAAGCAGCCCGGCTTCAAGGAAAGTGGTGCTTAAGGGGGAGTGGGGGAGTGAATGTAGGCACTATGATAGGGTTTAGGGTTAGGGGTTTGGGGTTTTTGGGATTAGGGTTTAGGGGCTTATACATAGGGATTATCATAAGGACCCACTTCGCCACTCTCCCTTACGCACCAGTAGTAGGTCAAAGAAAGTGGGAGTTTCTCAAAACAGAGATTTCTTAGGGGCTTAGGGCTCAGGGTTTTTGGTTTACGGTTTAGTGCTTAATGGGTTTAAGGCAAAATTCGTGGACGAGCCTTTGGGGTTGTAGGGTTTAAGGTTCATAGGGTTTAGGGCTTGAGGTTTGGGTTTGATACGGTTTGGGCTTTAGAGGGTCCAAGGTGTATTGGATCCAGGACTTATTTCAGGGCAAAGGAGCCCTCTACACGGTCGGAGGGTTCATGGGAATTCTGACGTTCCCTCCCTAAAACCTAAACCCTAAACCCCACACCCTAAAACCCGTATTGGGGCAATACGTGATACCGTCATTGGGCTATGTGGATCCCTAGGGTTCAGGACCATGCAAAGCGTATTTTCAGAAACTCCCCGGCACTGCAAAGGCCTCCCACTCTGCCTGTTGAGGGACTGGGGTTTAGGGGTTTAGGGTTTAGTGGTTTGGGTTCTGGGTGTAGGGCACACTCAGAGGCTCACGGGGATTTGGTAAGCATACCAGCCACTATTAGCCATACGGTAAGCCCGGATATCCATGTTTTTAACCCACGTACTGGGGATATAGAGATGTAGAAGCTTTTGATGGAGACTTGAAGCAAAAGCAAAGGAACATGAAATTCAGATAACTAGGGGTTTGAGGTGCAGGCGCTTGGTAGGTATTTTACGAGCCAGTAGTGCTATCCATACTGGTAGCTAGCAAGGGTAATAATATAGGTTGTAATCCGGTTCCTATCTAAATGTGTCCTGGAAATATGACGTCTGGCAGGCTGTTATAGGGGATTGTATCTAGATGCCTGGGCTCTAAGTCTGTACACGTTGGGCCATGAAATCTGGAAATCGGAGATACTTTGCGCCCTGAAATTTCCTGGTTTGGGCGCTTAGGTCTATCAGCACTACCTACTTTAGGCCCCGAAGTCCATAGGTTCATACTTTGGCCCTAAACCCTGGACTATGTGGGAGCCCAGGCGCTGCTTCACTTTATGCGTTCAGGGTCTAGGGTCCAAACGCTCAGGGTTCAGATGTTATGGGCATTGTATAGGGTTCATGTCCTGAGTTTTGTGCTTGATTGGTGCGGATTAGTGTCTTGCTTCTGACCCTGTACAATTGCTATTCATTCTGGGCTTGAAGGTTTGGAGTTCAGTGTATAGGTGTTTAGGGTGCTTCTGAAACTTGGGTAGCTTCAGAGACCCGTAGGGACAAGACTGGAAGAATACGGGTCCACTGGAGGATTGCACAGGGATCTGAAAAATCCATCCTAATACTGGTAACAGTAAACCTGAAACCCCTGTCAGGGTTTCAGGTTTAGGGGTTTAGGGTACTAGCAGAGCACAATAGTAAGGTCAACCTCAAGAATCTTCTCAAACTATCTTGGGATCCCTTTGGCCGCCCCGCCAACATGAAAACAAAGCAGCATGTTACGAACACTGAAGCAAGCTTCTCTCCCTCATTCATTATGTTTTGCCGGTAGAATGCCTACAAGAAATAACGCCCCAAATCTTGCTCCTATAATCCTCATAGTTGGGGAGACTCTATACACCTGACATTGGGGACCCCAAGTTGGACCCCAAAACACTATGATCCTTATAGGGGACTTGCAAGAGGGGACCCTAATTGTTGGAACCCTTTTTTAGGGTCTAGGGTCTGGGGCTACTGTGTGCATGACTGACCCAATCCCAATCCGGACTACTTAACCCTACTGCAAGAAGCTCTGAGCCCTATCGCGTCTATGGTTTTGGGTTTTGGTCTGAGGGTTTGGGATTCAGGGTGTTAACAGTGTTTCTAAGGTGGCAGGGACCATCGAAAAAGACCATGGCAACTTGTGTGTCATGCCTCGCTAATCAGGCAGCATAGGATTTGGCAGACTTAAAAAACGCGCGTTTTGCGTGCAAAGTGGTGCCATGCTTGAGTATCTCCAACTCAACAGATGCAAATCCCAAAGCCTCAACGTCTCTTCAATCAAGAACATTCCCACTGTCTACCTTCACAACAAACCTGTTGTGGGCGTCGCTGCGGAGCTCTGTGCTCGCTACTGGTTGATGTATATGTTCAAGAACATATTTTTAGGAGGCTTGGGGGGGTTGTGAATTTGAACAGTCATAGTGACCTGTCTGACCAACACTGAACCCTTGAGCCATAATCGGCAAATTCAACCAAAAGAGAGCATGGATACGAAAGATGTGGCGACGCCTTCTCTCTCTCTCACACAACCTCATACTGAAAGTAAAGCGCATCTTGTCAGGGAAGCCAACCGTCAGGCGTTGCAAGCCCTGTGACTTGCGCAACCTTTGCACATTGACATAGTAATCTCCCAAATAGAGACCCCCATATAGAGTACAAAACAAGATAACCCTTGTTTTCGGGAACCCCGAAAAGTTACTAGTACGCTTGTTTGGGAGCCCCTACATGTGAAAATCTAACCAAATAGTGGTCCCTTGAAGGATAGATAGGGATATGTAGGTTGGTATATATGTAGGGATTTGGATTCATTGGGGTCCAAGTGCCAAAATAACGGATTTTGAAATTAATGGGCTTTGGGTCTTAAGGCCATTATCTAAACCGTTCTTGGCACCTAAAACCCTGCTATTTGGGCACCTGGTCTCAGGGTAAACATCCCAAATTAATTTTCCTTTCTGATTGAAGGCTTGTCACAACTCCAATCTTCCAAGTATCTCCGTAGCGCAGTAACGCAACAGTCTGCCTGACTACGAGTAAGCGGGTGTCTAGTCTGACTTGCTGCTAAGCATCCCAGTATCCATTTCATGCTCCACTTCTTTGCCATTTGGTTCTCCGTTATTGGGGCAATATCCCTATACCCTAAACCCTAAATCCTGAAACCCAAAATGGGTATTTTCAACCCTTAACAACAAGCCGGTCGTAGTAGAAGACAACTCAAGCGGAGGAATCTGCAGGATGAACAGCTTAGTGCCTCCTCTGGAGTAGCTGCAGATGAAGATCGCGCTCAACAAGATCTACGCTGTGGAGTACGCTTTTTTGGGGGGTGCGAGTTTTTTGCACCCCAACCTATAAACGCTTAAACCCCTAAACCCCTAAGCCTTAAACCCCCAAATGCTTGAAATCCTACACCCTAAACCCTCCAATTTAATGCCCGGGAGCTACAGGAAACCTTTTCAGGTTGCACCATTTTCCGCCGCTGCGGGACAAGTAGACATGGGAATGTTTTAGGGTTTAGGATGCAGGGTTTGGGGTTTTAAGTAAGGATTTAGGGTTTAAGGGTTAGGTTTAGGATTAGAGGCTTAGCGTTTAAGGATGTAGGCTTTTGTATAGGGATATTACCCCAAAGAATGGAGAATCTGATGGAATAGAAATTGGAAAATGACGTGGAAACTGGGCTTACAGAGTGGTTCAGGGATTGATGCTTCCCAAAGGTTAGAGGTTCCTTTTGGAAGTCCCAAGAATAAGGAGTGTAGTATCTGGCGGTCAAACTTGGACTCCCCCTATGTGGTTGGAGCTGCTGATCTTCCTCTGAGCCGCGAGCCGATGACCCGCACAACTGATTCAGCCAGAGGTGCTTTGCACCCCCCGTAGAAGGATAAAGGCTGTTGGGCCCATGATTCTACTGCAAGATAAAATGCCATCTTCAGGTCTCTTATGCACTGTTGGCGTGTCAGGGTAGCCTTAACCCCAAACCAAATGGCAGCACTTCAGATCTGACGCAGTTCTGAGAATCAAATTGATGGCCGTGATTTCATGTAAGAGATAGCTTAGGTTTGCTTCGTAGCAAGGAAGCCAACTATGTAGAACAGTTGTCTTCTTGAGTGTTTCATGGGTGCTATGGCGATACTACGTTACACATGTTGGGGGGTCCAGGTCCTGCAGGCTCGGATTGTCCCAGCAATGTTGCATTCAAGTGCTCCTATTCAGGATAGCGTTACTCTATATACATATATACATATATAATGTACAGAAAATTATATATATATATACATATATATATATGTATATCCCTGAAACCCCACATCAGCTCTTGGAGTCTGGGGCTCTGAAGGCGATCGCATTGCTGAACAACAAATGTTGTAAAGGGACATCGGCTTACCCCAACCCCTTGTATGTTTGGGCTATAATGGGATTACCCAAGTACCCAATAGTCATGTACTTGCCCAAACCTTGCACTACAATCACCACTCCCCACATCCTAGGTACCTAATTATTGGGTACATGGACCCGTAGGGTTATGCTCCCTAAACCCTAAGCCCTAGACCCTACGGGATGCTAAAGGGATTTTGGTAACCCCAACCCTAAATCCAAACCCTAAACGCTAAAACCAACCCCTGCAACAGGACCCTATAACAGTCGTATGATAGCCATTGGATCCAAAGGTCGGGGTTACCGAAACCCCGCAACGAGTGTTGCCTAAAATTAGGGTTCAGGTTTAGGGTTTGGGGTTACCATTTTGCGGGTCCTCATAATAAGGTCTCTGGTATATTCAAGGCCATATTCGCCCTGCTTGCAAGAAAGCATCACATGTTCATAACGTCTATTTCGTATGGATGCATGTTCCACGACCTTGAGCAAACAGATGCAGCAACACTCCGGCGTGTGCGGGTCCTTTTCCTCATTCATGTTTGGCCGGTGACGAGGGAATGGGTTACAGGGAGTATTGCGGGGGTCACATAGACATGCTTTCCCCCAAGCTCAGTCAAGCATGACTAATTGCCCATGCGCGCTAACGAAACGAATCCTACGCTATGCGGAAGAGGCAGGCGCCATGTTTGATGTGCGCACCGTTGATGTAGGAAACCCTGCACTATGCTGACCAAGTGCTCTACATCTTAGTTTGGGGCCAGGGGCGGCGCAAAGTTCTTCGATAGTCAACACGCGCACGGTCCTGTCCTAGTGATCCTGTGGCCCAGCAGACAAAACAGATTTCAAAGCTTCTATCCAGCTCTGCCCTTGCACCTCCATCCAAATGGGGTTGCGAGAAAAGGCGGCCCATCAGGACTGAGTGAAATACAGGGACAATCGGGGGATTATGGGGATTTCGTAAGGGTGTGGGGTTTAAGGTATTTTGATATGGGGGTTTGATAGAGGTTGAGGTTTAGGGTTTAGTGGGTGTTCTGAGAAAACAAACTCCAAAACCAGCAATGCAAAACAGAAGACAAGTCGAATTGAGCACAAGGGGCGGGTCAATTCAAGAGGGGTTAGACCTACCTCTGGTTGGCAGAGCATGAAGGAATGGATACGAAAATGGAAGCTACTATAGCCTTGGGAGGATTATGTAGGGATTGCTATAAGGATCCATTTAGACATTCTTTTGCCAACCAACCCTTGAAATACATCATCCCACTGTCCATTTCATTCTGAGCGGTCTTCTCCATTTGACTCTGTGTTTTTTTGGGGTGGTAATTAATTCATGTCCCAACACCCTGAACCCATAGGCTGGTCCAAGACCTTCTGACGGATGAGGTCTTGAAGCCTCAAGTGAGCCACACTTAGCATTTCCTGTCGGTTTAGTGTTTAGGGTTCTGGGTTTTGGATGTAAAGGCTTTAGGGTTTGAGGTTGAGCGGGCATGTGTTCCTGTTAGGAAATCTGCTGCGGAGTATACTAAACTACCAACATGACTTCCAAGTTCGCCATTAATGGCCCCTAGGTAGGGCTAATATTGAGAGCAGCTCAAGTGGCGAACAGAATCGTTGATCAGGTTACAGCAGTTTCCTTCCCCGAGGACTCCATGTAGGTACAAATTACCGCCTTTAGGGCCCAATGTGAATATCCTTCATCGACTTAGTGCCCCAGGCTTCTAATTGTGAAATCAGCCACCCTAAACCATGGCTTCCATGTTCTTTTCCATTCTCCCAGAATATCCCTATCATATCCCTATAATATTCGTATAGTATTCAATAATCTGCGTACATCACAGCGATCAAGTGGGAGACACACGGTGAAGGCTGACAACGGGGAGAACCTCCGGTTGGCCAAGCGTGGGCTATCACAGCGAGAATGCAGGGCCACAACAAGTATCAACAAGTAGCACACATAAGAGCTTCTAAAACAGATCTTTTCTACAATCCTTACTAATGACCCCCCCATAATCCCTATGTCATATGCTTTTGGGAAGCCCCCCACATCATCGCTTCAACTGGGCAACAGCAAAGCTGGTTCCTGCGCACATCACCCGAAAGAGGCTCTCTGAAGCCAAAGAAGTAAGAGCCACTGGCCTTGCCACCGACAGGAAGGCGTTATATAGGGGCTATAAGGACAATATAGGGATATCATACAGAGATTATAGGGATACTATAGGGATATTCCAGGGGAATGGAAAGAGGAATGGAAACCACTATTTAGGGTCTAGGGTCCGCGGATTGCGGTTTAGGGTTTCAGAATTCTGGCTAGAGTATCGCTAGGGTGTGAGGGTTCCTGTGCGGCCGTTTAAGCGGATGTCATGCTCATGGGTTGGAGAATCTTCTTGGTAGCGATTGCAGAGACAATGTCACAGGTTACCCCAGAGTAGACCTGTCCTTCAAGCTTTTGGCATTCGCGCTCGTCATTTTATGTTGACACATATTTCCAGTCAAAAAGACTTGACCGGACGGACCGGCTCAGGTGCCAGATTCGCCCAGCGAACTAAACCCTAGACCTTACGCCCTAAACCCTAAACATTGAATTGCTTTGCTTGCCGGAATGTGCCTTTAAGTCTTGGCTCTGCAGAGTGGTGTGCAGAGGTGTGTGCAGGTACACATGTACAACATGGTATTTATGTTGACGTCCATAAACCTAGACCCCCAAAACCCTAAACCCTTAACCCAAAACTCCAGAAATGTGAGCCTTGAAAGCTTAGGTTTGCTGCCGCGGGGAGGTTGAGTGACTGTGGTGGATCTCTTCCTCCGAGTATTGAACCCATCGCCGCCCACCCAAAAACAGGAACATGGTTAAACCCTAAAGCATAAAGCGCGTTCTAGGGCAGTGACGACAATGATTTTTCTTATAATGCACCATCTTCCTGGAGCTACAGTCAGAGTTGAAGTTGAGCATTGGGACCTAATCCGGGTTAAAGGTTTAGGATTTAGGGCTTCAGCTTTGGGGGTGTTGGGGGGTGTAGAATCTTGGGTGCAGGGATTTAAGGTTTACCCTCCTCCAGACTGACCAGAGCCCCTGGAAGCCCTCTCCTCTAAACCCTAAAACCTAAATCCTAAATCCTGAACCCCGTTTTCAAAGGATGGTAATCTGCAGGACCCCTTTTGAGGACTCTATGTTGTTTTTGGGCAGGGCAACTGTCTCTAACAAGCCTTGCAGTTCTCTGTAGTTTTACGCGCAACTACGCATTTTGGCGACGGCAAATGGCAAGCCATGCAACACCGCAGAAGTGAAATCAAGGTTGCAGGTCCCATTCAATTCTGACTCAATTGTGAGATTATTCTTTTAAATGTCACGGGTCTCAGGCGTACGACTCGAGCACATTTTCGTTTGAAGTCCGCCATGCAAAGGTGCTGGCAAGGATAATTCGCGCTGTGTTTTTGCAACTTTATAGCGTCTGTAGGAGTGCAAGTAGCTCTCTTTACCTCCTTGCCAAATAGAGATCAACTTGACTGCGCTTGAGTTCAAATTGAATCAGCGTCGTGGGAACCTCCTAAATTTTCGAAGTTCAACTTGAAATTGAGTTGGACCTGATATTCGAATCTGAACTGAACTTGGATTATTCCCTCAGGTCTGCCAATGCTTCTGGACTCCCAGCGTGCCCTCTGTAAACACTCCCCCCATCCCCAGCAGACTGCCAAACCTGGCCCAAACTCCCCAAGATCCGCTTCACCGGATACTCCGGCTGCTCGGTGCTCTTCGTAGGGAAGAGCAGGGAAACGCTGCAAGAAACAGCAGCGCTCTGCACACGACCAAGCTCCAAACCCGTAAACCATCGTAAACCTGCAAGCCCCCAAACTTCTACACCCCAAAAGCCCAAACTCCTAAACTCCCAAAATCCCCAAACGCAAACACCTCCCAAAGTCCCGAAACATAAGCCTCAAGACTCCTTTAGAATCCTCTGCTGACAAGTCGCCAACAGACAGGGCAAAAGCGGCTGGCAGCGGAACAATCTTGTAGAATGTCAGCCAACGGATGAGGAGATACCTGCTCATTTTAGGGTGTAGTGGTCAGGGTTTAGGGGTTTAGGGGTTTACGGGTTTAGGGTCTTGGCGCTTGGGGCATATAGGGAAGTTAAAAGCTTTAGGATTTGAAGCCTGTATCAGTCGAGAGGCGATTTTAGGGATTGCGAGGGCTGGGGCTGCAATGTTGGAGGCTTCCATCAAGACCTAGATGATGGTCTGGGAGCCAGACTAAGAAGGGAAACTAGATGTCCAATGGTAGTTTTCTTGCGTGTACCTAACTCGAGTCTATAGATCTTGCAGGATGAGTGGAATTTGTGTCGAGTTTGTGCGGAATATTGATCCCAGATCACGTAATCGTAAGGGAGCTTCGCAAAACAAGTCCCATACACCATTCCCAAAGGGCACCCATGTATTCATTCCTCGCCCATGTAATAACCCTTTAGGGTCCGAAATGATACCCCGCTTCGTGAACTCCAACATCTGGCGTATGCATGCTGCGAAGGCTTAGGTTTCCAGCTGATAGGGCTTCATAGGGTTTGGGGTTTGAAGTTTTGGGTTGGGCACCCCTCAATCCTAAACCCTAAACATTGGGGCTCCTAGGAATCGGGTTTTATGGTGAAATCGTGCTTTGGGCTTATGGGGGTCCAGGCTTTAGATCCGGCTGGGTGTAAGAGATCTAGGCTCTCCCCTCACAGACCACGACTCTGCAAAGTCTGCTTGCAACTGCTCTTTCTTACCAGCATTCGAGTCAATAAGTAGATCAAGGACAAAGTCTGCAATACAGGAATTGAAGTACTGTTGATCAACAGTATGTGAATACGCGTTGCGCCCATGCCAGAATGTTCTCACAGTCCAACAGGCCGAATTCTGACTCAAAACCGCTAGCCCCCAGGGTCCACGTACGAGTACCCAATAATTAGGTACCTGGGATTTGGGTAATACTAATTGTTGTACTACAGAATCTTGGAGACTATATGAGCACTGTATACTTTGGACCCTAAGGGCAGGAGCTTTCTTGGCCAAGTTCTGTAGTTAGCTTGGGGCAACATGAAATGGACACTGGGGTTATGTAGACGATACATGGGCCCTACGTCTATAAATAATACCTTACTAAGTCCCCCTCCCACGGATAAACCCGTAACTCTAGACTTTATACCCTACGCCTTTTCTAGATATCGGTACACACGTATATATGATATGTGGCCTCAGTAGGTCGTGGTTTTGGGAAGCCCGGAGACCAGTTCAACGGTCACAATAGGCCCCTGAGACGGGCTTAGGGTTGAGATGGGTTGAGGGTAAGGACGAATTAAATATCATGAAAGGACTAGCTTTATAACATCTTGTGCTAGGCCCCCATCCCATAACAGTGTAATAGTAGACATATATACATATATAGAGTAATTTCCCGAAATACAGGAACCCTCATATAGACCCCAAATATACTATAATCCATATTAGTACAGGGACCCCCCAAAAGGTACCTTTTGGGAAGCCCCCATATAGAGCGACGTTAATAGAATTACCGACTCTCTCGTGCCAGTATTGAGTGTTTAGGCTTTAGGGCACAGACTCACCTAAACAATATTGAACAGGCACCCAAGAGAATAACAAGATTTGCCGAGCCACATGGATGCCCCATAGATCAACACCTCGGATGCTGCATACAAGTTCGCATGCTTGGGTGGGCTTAAGGGTTTAAGGATTCTGGCTTGGGGTCTAGGGATCTTCTTGGAGACTGGGTGGCATTCAACACTCCAGAAACTGGTTAAAACTCGGACTACAAATCCCACGGAAGGATAACCGTAAGCACCAGCACGTCGTCGTCGTCCATCCAATCTGCATGACAAGGACTGGGATATTCCTACCTAAGCAAATTCTCCACACATAAGCCATAACCACATGTAAGACTAAAACATATTAAACCCTTGCTGACACCTCGAAGAACGAAAAGCATCATGCTTTTCACATGTTCTTCCATTTGATAGCAAGAGTAGTTCTCTGAGGGTCCAGGTACCCCAAATACTTGCGTTTTAGATTCCACACACCTCTCAGATGATAGCATTTGGGACCTGAGGCCCCATTGTTTGTGTACTTGGACCATTTGGGACGCAGTCACTGCGAAGTTTGTGTGTTGAGGCACCGCGAAGATATGGCTGTGAATCAAAACCCCGTTGCATCGCGCCACACCCCACACCCCACCATGCCGTGTTACATACCCCTTTGTCGCGGCCTGTTGTTACATGCCTTTGTCGCGAATGCTTGGCGCAGGAACGCCCTACAAAAGAGCCTTGTCGCAAAAATGTTTGTCGCAAGCCAGGAGATTCTGTTGCAAACCTATGTGGCGGAATGGCCTATTACAAGCCCAGTGCTTTTGATTCACAGCCATATGCCACAACATTACCTAGAGTTAATGGTCTTTGTGCACCTGGAGGGTCAGGGACACTTAGTAAGTACACTTATAAAAACTTAAACTATAGAACGCCTCCAGTTATCACCAGTCTTAACCTACTTCCTCGGACCCCCCTGACCGTCCAAGTAGTCTGCACAACGGCTTGTCTTTATCATCCCCGCAACGGGGGACGAAGTGGATTCGGTTTCCAGTTGTGAAGCTGGAGATTGTGGGGTGGGTCCGATTGCTTAAGCAGGATTCCTGTGCAAGAAGTAAACCAGGCTGCATGATCGTTGAGCAACAAGAAGATCCTCGCAATAGCGAACTGAACCACAAGTATTGCGGCATTCAAGCCCCAATTACATGCAGTTGTATGCGTTCTACTTACTACTTAAATGTCTAAATAAACCGGAGCTAGTCGGGTTTGCAGGTGGTGTCCAGCGAGATTTTTCCGATCCTTCAAGTGACGCGCCTCCCCTGTGCTACGACCCCTGCGACCCTCCTACCTAAGTCCCCAGCAGCTGCAAAGGTGAAGCGAACTTTTGAAAAAGACCAACAACTGCTTAGTGTTGAAGGTTTAGGAGTGTAACATGAGTTGCAAGGGGTGCAGGCATTGCGGCGCCTCCCAGCATGGAGGTGTGGTCGTGGAACATGATGTGTGGGGGCCGAAATAATTACCGAGATATCATGTCTCCAAATTCCTTGTATGGCTAGTAGGATAAAAAGATAAGGTACCTCACATATACCGCAAACTGACATCCGTAGTTATTTGGGCCTCTACAAGGCTTTTTTGAATGTACGACTCGCATTGCATTCCGGCCCGTGACCCGTGGATTTGAGTACCAGAGCAAGACCACAAATGGGCAGAATTGCACACCGAAGTCTAGCAAAAGCACCTACCTTGGACGCAGAAGTCTAGAGCCTATAACGCATTTGGGCGATTTGGATACCATAAGGTTAATTGCCTTGGCCAGGCACCCCGGAAGCAAGCGCCAAGTTCAATAGGAGCTCGGCTACTCTGGTTTCCCGTTTCCTTGGCCAGATTAGGGGGCTCAGGTTCTTTCGGTGTTAGGGTTTCGGGCTTGGGGTTTAAGGTGTTGGGTTTTGGGTTTCGGATTTAGGGTTTTGGGACAAGGGTTTGGGGTTTAGAGTTTGAGGTATGATTTAAGCTGGGCACACAAGTCGCTTCCTGTGCGTTGGCCTTTCGAGAAAGCGGTTTTGTCAGCTGGTTTCAGTCAACACTGCTTGGGGGTTGCGAGACTACGCCGGACTAGATGTCAAGATGCATGGCTGAGTCGCCTGGGAGCAGTGTGCTTTAGCACACAAGACTTCAAGCTAGATCCTCCAGTTTCTCTCCTGAACCCGAAACCTTAAACCTTAAACCCTCCACTCTTTTCTGAGCACAGCTGTAGCAGATGCTTTGCCATAAGCGTCCAGCCGACCTGTAGCTTAAAATTAGATAGTATTGTTAAGTGTATATAGGGATGTATAGCAGCATGTAGGATTATACAGGGTCTAGCGATTAGGAAGTAAGGTTTAGGGATGTGACCCCAATGATTTCAGAACATGGAGAATGATATGACAATTGGGTTCTATTGGCACTGAAAGGGGTTCTCATAAATGAACATCTTTAGAATTCTATGTACCTCGTGGCAATACAGTATTGATTGCAAAGCCCGGTCGTGATGTGGCTTCCTGCAACTCCTAAAGTAAGGGACCTTACGTAATGGGGACTCCACAACAGGAAAGCCCAAGACTGTAGCAGGAATATCAGGAGCCTGGTAGATAACCCTTTGTGAAGGGGACGTCGCCTGCAACCCAAACAAAAAGGGTGCCTTCAACTCCAAACCCTCTTGGCCTGGCCAGGATAAGAAAGCCAAAGCTCCGCGCAAACACACGAGCGACGCGATAGCCTCAGCAGCTTTTCAATTACTTTAATCTCGGGCTCTGAGGGACCATCGGTGCATTAAGGATGTTTCCCTGAATAGGGAGACCCAAGGGGTCCGGGGACTTGAGAGCTCCTGCGAGTGTGCCCTGGCACTAGAATCCGAGGCAGTCTCGATGGTTGCTTGACGGGTCTTACGGCGCATTCGTTATAAGACATGGATAAGAAAATGGAAGCTACTATGCCAACATTTGGGGTTCAGGGTTTGGGCGACTAAGCTCGTACAAGCCGAATATGAGCTCTAGCTATTCGCACCAAATTCTAAATTTAGTTCCTTGACATCCCTTCAAGCGGAATTCTGCCCAGGTCATCTTAGGCCCAGCCTGGAACTCGAAATTCCTACAGCTTTACGAAATGCAAAAGATCCTAAGTACCTATGAAGGGAGATTATTTACCCCAAATTGTATATCACCATTTCCCGGCACAGCACCCTACTTTGTATTATAGAGATTGGGATCCTTCGGGAAAAGTTGTTCGGGTATCTTTGCGGAACGCTATTTGTTCACCTCTATAGGGTTCAAGCATACATAAAAACGTGAAGCTTCGTTCTGCAGCAATCAACAGCAAGTCTTAACCACTTAATTACTAGGCCATAACCCGCTGAAGCTCACCTTGAATTGCCCGCCGAACGCGAAGGACTTCGAACTGCCCGTCAAAGGCAAAGGTATAAGGCCTTAAGTCTCCCCTGCAACTTGCGAGCACGTACAGGGCAACGAAATATATAAAAGAAATGACCCTATACTGATATGCCAGTACACAACAAAAAATTGCGAACTCCTGAAAAAGGGACCCTATGTTTTGAAATCTGCATTCCCCCTAACCCTTCGGTACGGTTTAGGGCTTGTGGTTTAGGGTCAACAGCCCCCAACCCAAATGTCTCGATCATGCACTTCTGGATCCTTGTCTATGCTTGGACTTCGCTTGCTTATCAGGGGTCCCTTGATCATCACCATTCCCAAATTTTAAATGGAAGCCCTAAACCGCAATGCTCCAAGCCCTAAAACACCGCAAAACCTTGAACCCCTGAAACCCACAAACCGTAAAACCTTAAAACCCTGAACCCCTAAAACCACAAAGCCTTGAAACCCTGAACCCCTAAAACCCCCAAACCTTGAATCCCTAGAACCCCCAGGTCCTGAACACCTTATACCGTGTCAAGTGGCTAAGAGGGATGAGTGTGAGCATGAAGCCGGCCCAACCTGTGCGAAGATTAGGATTAGAGTTTAGTGAGGGTTTAGGGTGGGATTTTGGATTTAGGCCTTAGAGCTTTAGGAAAGAAGTACCCAAATTGGTTCTGAAAAGGGGATACAGAGTTACCGGAAGAGAAATAAGAAACCACTTTTCAAGGCTCAGGGTTGAAGGTTTTAGGGTTATAGGGGGCATTACGCCAATACTGGAGAATCAAGTGGAAAAGAAGATTGAAACTGGGTTTAACTTAGGGTCTAGCTGACTGGTTCAGCTGTAACGGTGGGCTGTGGAATTACTGCTTTCGCATGGGCTTTGCTGAAGAAGTAGTGAATGCGACCACAAGTTAGTTAATGGGTCGCGAAATCATACAACTGTATCAAGTCTGGTTCTCCAACGCTGAAATTTGCGTTTCCTTGAGGAAACGCCATCTAGAGGAAATGCTATTTATTTACGTCCATGGATCTATATAGTAGACACCAAGAGTCTCATCGGAACCTCTTTGGGTATGAAGTGAATTCTAAGGTTGGAATTATGGGCCCTTAGTAATCCTGGGGTCCTTCTCTACCTGTGATATACCATGTAACCTACAACCCCCAATTGAGGGCCCATCATTAGGCCCCGGCGAACTATCAAGGACACCCCAGCCAGGTGGGTCCCCCATGTAAGGCTCATTTCAGGCTTGTGTAAGGGTAATGGGGCTAGAAGTTTTCTTTATGTTTCCTTTAAGGGTATACACATGATAACTACCCACCTGGAGTTTCCTTGAGACAAGTATTGGCCCACATGAGGGAGAGATATGTTATTGCGGGCCCTTTGGAATTGTTTGGGCAACAGCCTAGAACCTAAATGGCCTACAGTGAACCCTACTTAGAGGGTCAGCGGGACTAAGTAAACATACTTGTAACCCCGTAACCCCAGATAACCTACTACGCCTCCCAACAAGACCCTCCAAGTAGACACCAAAACTTCAAGCTTAAAGGTCTACCCTAAACTCCACAACCCTGAACCCTATGCCTGAAGACTACAAGGACTGGAAGCACCAACCTGTTGACCCCCTCCACCAAAAGGCCTTATACCGAGGTATACAGGGGAATGGAATATGAAACGGAAACTACGATTTAGGTTTGGGGAATGGACAAGAACATGGAAAGGACCATCATGGAGAATCAGACCAGCAAAGAAAGCGGAAACCCTAAACCCTAAACTGCGAAAGGGTGTTATACCAGCTATAATCTAAACTCCTAGTATCCCCCATAACTCCTACTATAATCCCCCTTTAAGAAGTTAACACTATAGCTCATATAGGGAAAAAGGGATGGAAAGACATATTTGCCATTGCCCAGACTTAAATGCATGCCTAGCCTCGACCCTACAACTACTGCTGCCGTTATATGGGTTTGGGGTTTGGGGTTCAGGGTTTGGGGTTTTGGGTTTAGGGTGTGGGGTGTTGGGTTTGCGGTTCCTTCCAATACTTACCCCGCCCTGAAACCTGCACCAAAGAAGTTTCATTGTCAAGTTGCCTGCCCAGATGGTCGTTCGTTTCATGGTGTTGGTCGCGTAATATCCTGCCGAGAAATAGTCCAACTCGTTCAAGAAATCGATCCTGGGATGTCACTTTGCAGTCTGGAACCTAGGACCATCGCTGGCAAACACAGCAGCCGCAGTTAAAATGCGCTGCAGTCTTTGTGATGTTTGATGGTGATGATGTTGATGATGGTGGTAGGAACTGCTTTACTCTGGATGCTGGATTTCAAGGACTCTAGCCAAGGCCCTGTATCGGGTTCCATGTCCACATGATGCGGCAAGCCTACCTATGTGGCTGAACCTTGAAAACATGCCTTGCCATAGCCTTGGTAAACCAAGGGCGGTACTGGACACCCCTCCATGAGCAAGTGGACTGTTCAGCAGACATGGCATCTCTACCATGACGTTGATACGAGCAATCGCAAGAATTGAGCGCAACACGAATAATTCTCAAAGTAGCAACAGCAGTAGGCATCATCATGATCATGATCATGATCAACATCAGCTGCAGCAGCAAGCCCACCATCCTGAACAGTGAACTGACCCGTCGGGAGTACTTGGCTGGAAAAAACTACGACAAACCTGCAAAAGATTGGACAAACCTGTTACCTAGAAGGTCCAAGTACCCAAATAATGGGGTTTTAGCTTCCAAGACTGTAATGAGAGTGGCTTTTGGCACCTAAAGCCCTAATCTTTGGGTACTTGGACCCTCAAGGAGTTACTCTATCTGTCTGTAACTCCCGACCGAGTCCACTATCCCCTACACCAAATCCAACCCATATACCGGCCCTAAACCCTGAACCCAGGAAGCCCGATCTGGTATGTTAAATAAAGGGACCCCAAAATACTACAATCCTTATTATAGGGGCCCTAATTTTGGGAAACCTCCAAGAATTCTTTGCAAGCCAGCGGCCAGAACAAGGGCACAATCAGACGAGTCGGATAGTGGGAGTCAGGACCCAGCCTTTCCAAAGGTTTAGGGTTTCGGGCTTCCAAGTGCATATTAACTTCCCCAAATTCTGTACCCGAATTGCTTTTCTTTTCACCTCAAGTATTCCATTATTTTTGTACATGGAACCTTAAGAAACGGGGAAAACTCTGAAGCTCGTGTTCTGGCGGTAGACCCTAAACTAAACCCTAAACTGCCTCAAATGGAGACAGATGACCCTCGCCCAAACCCTCAACCCTAAACCCTAAGCCCTGAACTCTGCAATCTTCACAAAGCCGAAGGGTGCAGATACCAAACAAATTGGGCTTCAGTTCCCACATACCATTCAGATGATGGTATTTAGGACCTAAGGCCCCAGTATTTGGGTACTTGGACGGTACGGTAACCTCTCGGCCAAAGCTCCGGCGGAGTTACTCTCTCTGCATAGCTGAAAACTTTAAAGCGAGAGTTTTAACAAAAGCTCATATTGGCTCAATCCCCCTCCCAGTAATGGGCACCACCATGGAGGATTGTAGCTATATTCAAGAACTATGAACTCCAGGGGATTGATCCAAAGCATTTAGTTGTTAGGGCTCTGATTCGACCGCAGAAAGGCGTGCTACATTGGAGGCGTAAGCTGGCCTGTGAGGTTCGAGGCTTTTGGTGATAGATTTGCAGAATCGAGACTCTAAGGTAAGTACCAGCTTACAAGCTTGGAGCCTTTAAGCATGACCCGTATGCAAGGTAGGAGCCTAAGCAATTAACAGCATCCTTCTGTGGTCTGTTCGAAAATCCTTATACTATATAGTTCTAAAAGGAATCTAGGACTTTAACAGTGGTCACTCTTTAGGCCCCTACAGTAAGGCTTGTTCCAGTGGCCTAGAAAAGATTATACGCAGATAGATAGAAAGATAGATACATAGCCATATCCCACATAAAGACCCTTAGAATCAACCTTCAGAAGGTAGGGATACCCACCAAAACTTATGCTCCTGTTCTTCTTTGCTCCGAAGTTAACGAATATGCGTAGGCCAGCTGTGAAGATCCACGATTTAGAATTTAAGCATCAGCCAGACATACCCTGCTTGCCCCATTTCACTCATTGATCCAGTTGACCTCATATACTGCCATGATACCCCTCCTCTATCCATCTGTCTGTTTATATTTTCACCCATGCAAATGCTTTTGAGTGCTATTAGGCATTAGGTCTAGTGCTTGGAGCCTAAAGACCTTTAGGTTTATGGGTTTGCCCTCAACCGTAAATACTAAACCCTAAACCCTAAACTCTACATAGTAGCTTCTACTTTCTTTTCCATTACCCCTAGATATCCTTATAAAACCCTACATATACCCACTGCCCCATTTTGGGACCAAACGGATTGCAGGCCGAGCCGCGTGTATACGACTTGATCCCGCACCTTCCGGCGAACATGCCTGCCATAATGATAATGCTAAAGAAAATGGAAGCTACTATAATGGGGTTATATAGGCTTTAGGGTTATTGTATTGACAATAATCTTTCCCTGAGGGTCCTAGCTTGTGTACAAATACTGGTGTTTTAGGTCCCCAAAACAACAATCTGAATGGTTTTCCCACACCATCAAATTTTGGGTGCCTGGACCTCTAGGATTCTACTGCAGAGAGCATGACATACACCGCTATTTACATGGGTATGACAACAATTAACCTGATTCTAATAATGCTTCATCGGGCATGGAAGCATGGAACGGTTGGGGAGCATTTGCAAGAAATTACTTCCAGCATCTGCAGGTGCACATGCGGCGAGCGATTGACACCACCTGAAAATGGGGGAGCTTCTACTCGAATAGTCAAAAGTCTTAGAAGTACTGGCATGTATGTATACCATAGCGTAATCTCAAAAAGTTTAAAACCTAAAGCATCACAGTTGAGCACGTGGACCCTGAGGCATTTTGACGGTAGGGTTGGTAAGGAAAATATGCTCAACTCCTTATTACGCAGAGCCATTCTGAAATTGTGGCTTCAAAGTTATTCAGTCTAAGGGTCCAAGTATCAAGACCCTCCTAGTATCCTTAATTGGTCTTCTGAGGCCCTTGCCGTAGTAGAAGCTAGTTGAAATACTTTCCCGATATTTCTAACGATTGAAATTGCTGCAGTTGCCATGAGTTCACAACACTGAGTACTCAGCCAGTGGGTACTTTGACCCTAAGGGTCAGCGATGCGGACGTCACGGCTAGTCTTAAACATCTTCCTTCAGATCAAAGACTCTGCAGATTGCCGATTCTATCTACATGGGTGTGTGCAAGGAAGGCGCAGCCTGTTGGCAACAGCTGCTACATTTCCAGAACCTGTTCTGTATCCTGCTTACAAACCCTAGACCCTAAACCCAGAAACAACAATAAGCATGATCGATTCTGCGACATCCCCACATCCTCGTGCAGCAATGCCAAGAAACGCTGCATGAAGGCAATCAACCATGTGGGATCTAGGGTTTAGGTTTTGCTGTTTAGGTGTTGTGGCATAGGGCCTAGGCTTTAGGCTGGACTGCTAGGGACACGATCCGCAAGAGATCCCCGAACAGTTCACAACCAAGGGAAAACCACGCGGTTTAGGGTCGGGCAAAGTTTGGCTACCTCTCTCTCTTCCAGTGTTATTGAAGAAACCCGAGAATACTGAGCCCTACAGTCTAACACCCCTCCCATGGAAAACTCTGCAGCTTCAGGCAAGCGGCATGTTGCACTGCTCTAGCGTCCGGAACCAGCCGAGCACTGTGCCTCTCTCTGCAGGCAGGGATGGAAGCTCGGTTTTTTTGCGGCACGCGGTTTAGAGTTGAGGGCCTAGGGACGTACATCTATGTGAATAGATTTATGTGTATATACAATATATATATATACATATACATACGCGCATGTTATGCATATACTTCCCAGGCAAAGAGCCTCCTTTCTTCCGGGAGGCGGGTAGACAGCGGAGGAGTGGACTGCAATGGAAAGCCCCTAATTGCTGCAACCCCCATCACAATCCCCATATTCCTTTCCTTCCATCCCTACTAGCCACTAGTAAAGAATCGAAGACTTATGCGATCTGAAGCAAAGTCAGCCCAAGGCACGTTGCACGCGCATGCGGTCTTCGTCCCGTGAGCCTGAGGACGGCAAGTTCAGGGTTCTGTGCCAGCAGCTGGACAGTGAGGACAGGGACACCAGCAACAGACATAACAACACTCCACACTCCAGGGCCCTAAGTCTGCAAAGAATGCCTGCGTTGGACCCTATGTAAAGTCTATAAACGGTACCAAATTTGGGCTGTCTGGACCCCCAGGGAACCAAATCCGTTCGTACCAGCAGAATAGGAAGAAAGCGCTTTCTGAATGATTATGGAAAACTGTGATAGAAGATTTGTGGAGTAGGAACCAGACCATGCCTCTCCATGAATAGAGTGGAACACTAGCTCCATCACATCATCTGACTGGTGGTTAATAGGGAATAAAGGACTCCGTCCTAAATGCCAGTGTAAGGAACTACTGTGCAGGGATCCATTTCTCCTTTGCCTCAGATGCATCAGTAAGCCAAAGATTATGGAGACATTCTTCGCCAAGCTCTGATTCCGCCAACCCCGCAACTCTCTGAGAGAAGGCCGAAGTTCTCCTATAGAGTACGTGAAGGTTCACGGGTAGTTATAAGTGGTGGTCTGATGTTACAGCTACCGCATATCCAACCCCCCTTATAGCTGCCCCTGAACCTGCAAGTAAGCATCGACTCATGCAAAGCTCGGCCACTCATATACACTGCCACGAGGCAATCAGCATTCTCGATGCTGAAATCCAAAAGCCTAGGTTGCCGGACTTCAAAACCCTAAACCTCAACCCAAGAATTGAGGATCGAATGGCAAAGGAGGAGAATGAAATGGAATCTGAGACTACCGTGGGTTTTCGGGGGAAGCTCTTCAAGGGTATTCTGCCTTGAAACCCCTAAACCCTAAACCCTAAGGCCCTAAAGCCTATGCCCTAAACCTAAACCCTGAAAAGAGCTTCTACATGTGGATCTGAGTCCTGCAACCTTTTTTAGAAAGATACTCCAACAGGTCTTACCTGGAGGGTAAGAAGGGAAAAGCAAATGGAAACCACTACATCATTCATTCAAGGTCTGTTTTGGATTTAGGGTGTATAGGGTTGAGGGCCGGGCGAATCATAGGACAGCTGAGGATATCCAATGGCGTATGTTGGTCAATAAGTGTAGACATGCCAAGTCCCCTGACCCTCCAAGTAGCCCCACGCTGCAACCTCATGGATGCATGATAGCGACATCCCTTACCCCTCACTTTTAGCTCGCAACATGGCGCGCTTGGATGAAACACCTGGACCCGTATGCAGAACAAGAATCCTTTGACTCCGTGCTATGGACTCTTGACCACTAGTTTACCTTGGGTCCTGCCCCCACCCATTGACAGTCTACAGCAGGGCGTCATATTAACGGCTATATTTGCTTGTCCTTAATCCTTCATCCAACTGTTACTGAGTGGAGCCAGTATCCAAAGTTTACCTACTTCTGGAGCCCAGGTAATGCTCAAAACATATTCTGGATGAGGAGGGGAGGTTGCGCCAGCGCAGAAAAGATTGGGCTTTCAAAAAAGAGGGCTTCTGTTTTGTGGGGATTGTAAGGATTACATGCTCAAAGGGGGTCTGTGAACATCGATTTATGGAAACACATTGATTAGCAGTGCGAGCAGCTGTGCTGACAGCTTTGCGCGCTCGCGAGCATAGACCTCGGTTTTGAAACACACCTGCACCTAAAAGTAGGTATTTTTTTTGGGTTTGTAAAGGGTTGGGTTTAGGGCCCTAATTCCGCTACATCTCCCTAAAGTTCCACGTAGGTACTATTGACAGACGTTAGGGCGCAATGTAGGAATAACTTGCTGTGTAGACCTAGAGCCCCAGGGTACATCGGGGGCCCACGTAGGACCATATCGTACTCCCAAATTCTATACTCCTTCTGACCCGTGCCAAACAGGAACCCTTGCAAATCCACGACGGAGAAACAGAGGTAGTAAATGCCGCGGACAAAGATTTGCGGGGGTGTTCTGATGAGCTTTGGTAACCCCAGCCTCTACACTTCTATCGCCATACGATAACTACAGGATCCTGATTTGGGGGCTAAAGTTACCAAGATAAACAACTCACTCATTCCCCGTTCTGAGCCACAAACGAGTAACTCTATGTCATCACTGAACCCTTCTGGTAAACCCTGCTACCAGCCAGGATCCTAAGTATCTATGCGAGAATCCTTTGGAAAGTCCCATGCTATAATGGCTAGGGTTTAGGGCTTTGGGTTTAGGGTTTAGGGTCCAGGGTGGATGGAGGAAATCTTCATAAATTAGGGGTGTCATTGTGGGGGTCTAAATAATTGGGATTATGGTATATTTGGGTCCATATTCAACGTATCTTGTGGATCCTAAGGCGCAGGATTTCCTCCATCCACCGTTTGCCATGTTCGCAACAACGTGCAAAAGGATACCTTCCCTCGGAACCCCACACATATCCTGCACCCTAAACCCTTCTAAAATATCCGATAGACTTTCCATAATGAGGACCTCGAAATCCATCTCTTGAAGACGATGTAGACCCAAACACGAGCTATCATCCATGCCGACGCGTGAAGGTACATCGATGGTATCTACTTGGGCCCAAAGGGGTTCCTGTACAGCTACTTTCGGGCCTGGGTAGATATTCTATGGCTGCATGGATCGTTGAGCATGCAAGCATCCCAGCTACCCCGTAAGATTTTTTCAAACGCTACTTTCACAAACCAGGCTACAACGCAACATGATTTCCTAAGAACCTCCCAGTACCCTAACTGGGGGTTCTACAGGCCCCTACTAGTGGCACCTAGGCCCGAATAGAGGGCAGTTGCAGCGTCTAGGTACTTACATCCTCGTGTTCTGGGATCCAGACAAATTCCATCTTGATCCCGAGAATGTTGTGTATATATATATACATATACATTTTTGTTTATTTACCCTGTAGCCTAATCCATGCTACTACTGCTACTTCCTAGAATAGAAACCTTCCTCTCTCTCTCTCTCTATGTATATCTACACTGTATAAATACTTAGGGTCCCCTGCAAAAAAGCTTCCTGAGTCCGCGACCCTCAGCGTTGCAACCAGGACGAAGAGCGAGATGAATGTCAAGACAAACCTGGGGACCGGGCTTTTGGGGTTTAAAGAGGGAATGGGGTTAGGGTTTAGGGTTTAAGGTATTGTGTACGGTTTAGGGAATAGGGTTTGGGGAGGAATTGGAGTATTGAAAGAGATCCTGCGGGTATAAGGGACGAATCAGGAAACCATTTGCGCCTCTTGAGGCGTCATCTTGTGACCACGTTCCTGAAAGAGCACTCATGACGATGACCACTGGAAACCTGTCGTAACTCCAGCCTCAATTCTGTGAAAGAATTCTTGCGGCTTTGTGGCGAGGCCATGTCCATGTGCTTTTACGTGCCGCGAATCTTGATTTTCATTGAGCTTTACTCGTTTTTGATCGGATTCGAATTAGATGTGTTTTGACTAGGTTTTACTTGGTATTCATCACTTTAATGAGATGTTCAATGATATTAACTAAATTGTAGTTGATGTGAATTAGCTTGAAAGGCCAGGCCTTTGAAGAAAAAGGCAGAGCTGCGTTAGCAAGGACCCAACTTTTCCTATGCCCTTCGAAACTCAACTAAACTGAACTACTCATGTTCCTTCCCTCTCCCCTATCATGGACCCTGCCCTTCTTATTCTCTTCAAGATACTGCCCTTTCTTCCCCTTTTGCAGCCGAAGGAGTTGCCTTCCCTTATTGATTTTAATAAGAGCCACAGGATCCCCCAGACCCCCCAATTCGTTTTGACGACCTTCTACCATAGAAGCCCCTTTTTTTTGTCGGGGCGCCCCACACTCATCCGGATACACAATGTCAATACATGTGTGTCATGGGCTTTACATACAGGGAGCTCCACCACGGCCAATTCCCCATTTCCGAAATGTCTGTATGATTTGGGGGATTCGCAGCATGAGGGGCACCTTTCTGGGGGTGCCTATGATAAGGACTATAGAATATTGGGGTCTATATTGGGTCCCCCCTATTTTGGGGAACCTCCCATGTCTCAAGCACTGCCAATTACTGCAAGCAGATTTCAAGCAGACTGCGGGCAGGCAAGCGGTGAATGGATTGTCTGCAGTGGTAACTAAAGCATTTTATGCTACGAGGCTCCTAGTAATCCTAGTAGGTGCTGCGTACAGAATTTGGGCACAGCATTGGCAGCATTGGTCTTATTTGTAGACTTAGGGCCATGTATGCCCTACATAACCCTAGGTGCCATTCATGTGCTATTGTCGTTCTCGTTTGATTCTGCACTAGATACCCAATGGCCCACCATTGGTATGTTTACAGACTTTGGGCACAATTCAGGCATCAATTTATACTGGCAGCCCCACTGATCTTCAACGACCAAAAACTAGACTGGCGCTACGGTTCCCAGACATTGCTGCGTCCTGGACTGATGCGCAACCTAATGAGTTCCAGCACTAATCGTGTCGAAGCAAATGAAATCAGCAATGCCAACGACAACGAAAGAACAAACGAGGGACTACCTTGGTCCTGGCCTTTTTTAATACTGGTTTGATACCACTCCAAAGGGGTCCCTGTAGCTCTATACAAAATACCTGGGCTTTAAGGTAAGTATATGGGAACCCCTTTGGGCCGTAAATATGTAGACCTTTGGGTCTGTCTTTTCCACAAGTAAAATGTGCTCGCAGTCAAGACCTTCCCTGGGGCTCCAAGTTGGTAAATGTGCCTACTTCGGGCCGTACAGTCTTTGAATGGTACCTACTTTGGGCGTTTGGGAAGCCCAGGGTTTTGCAGAGAAACCTGGCTTGTGAGGTACAGTATGATGTGGGAATTTCCACTTGGGGTGCTTTGTGGGGGTGGGTACCTCTGAGACCT
The DNA here is from genome assembly GCA_905231905.1 of Symbiodinium pilosum. Lineage (NCBI taxonomy): Eukaryota > Dinophyceae > Suessiales > Symbiodiniaceae > Symbiodinium > Symbiodinium pilosum. The sequence goes on along the minus strand of CAJNIZ010046993.1, from coordinate 24,884 downwards.
AGGGCACGTGCATTTTTGGACTTGGACATTGCGGAGTGTTGCAAGGCAGCTGTGAGCTTGAGCTGGGCAAACTAAAATAGTGCAAAATCCTGAGTTAAGGCCTTCCTGGGTAGATTCCCAACTGTAACTACAAGTGGGGGTGAGCTCCTTTGAGCTAGGGACCACTTGCCCGGCTTGACACATCAAGAGCCTCTTGGTTCTGTATGGCTATGTACCACATGCCAAAATAAGTACTATATTTTGGGCCTCCTATTGGTGCAAAATGTCTTCCATCCACGGTGATTCAGAGCGGCAGAACGGCAAGGTCAATGTAGCTTGTGTTCACAAAGTGCATCAACCTGCCAAGGGGGGGTTCAGGTTTTGTTGGGCTGATAGTACTGTATTAGCCAAACCCAGTACCAATATCATGTTGACGTCTGTTTGAGGCAACCTGTACAATAAACATTGGCAGAAGTTGAGGCCCCCACATTCTACGTCATTGAAGGATGTGGGTGTTATCGCCCTGTCTGCAGCGATATCGGTCGGAGCATTGCTAAGAGTATAAACTCAAAGTTCAACCGACCCTGTCCCCAGGCAAGGTAACCGCAAATGAATGACCCCAAACTTCCTCTACAAAACAAGAAACGGTAGACATACAGAAGCAGTGTAAACAGGTCTCCCTTCACCACACACCCCTAAGCCCCTAAACCCTACACCCTAAACCCTAGACATTAAGCCCTAAGCCCCGAACCCCACACCGGCCTCCAAATTTGCAAGAACCAATAGATGCAGGTGAAGACCAGCCAGGCGGAGCAGCTCACCTGTCAATAATGCAGAATCAACTGCAAGATAACACAAGAGATGACTGGGCAACAGGGGAATATATCATAGATGGGTTTATTTTCCTTTTACCTAGATCCGTTTACAGCCCAGCAGATGCGGCAGCAGAAGCAGCAGGACCACACAACCGCCATTGCCACCGAAAAAAACGAATGTCGAGTGCTTGCAAAAAAAATTAAGACAACCCCTCGATCCCCGAACATCAAATATTCCAAATGTATGCAGTATACCAAAAAATCTTGCGGAGATTTGACGATGTCAGTATCAGGGGAGTGGATTACTCGGTTATACGGAGCGGCTGTATTGATAAGCAGATAAGCACAGCGACAGTGCGTGAAATCGAAAACCCAGGGCTTCGGGGTTTGGGGTCTCGAGATGAAGGTTTTGGGTGTACTGTCTTGGGGTTTATGAAGCAAGCGTTCAGCATAGCGACCACTCTTCCTACAATCGCTGGGTTGAAAGCCTGCGCACCACAACTTCCAGGTTCTGCAGTCAACCCTCTCACAACCTTTCTGAAAGTTTACATAAACAGGGACCCGAGTACAGCTCCCAAGAGACTATCAGTCTCGTTATGCAGACTCCTTTGAAATATAGGCACCTGATTTTGAAAATCCAAAAAGCAATCCTTATAAATCACCAGATAATCGCAGTTTCCATGTAATTTTCCATTTCTTGTCCATTGGGTTCCTGGGGAGTAATATCTCTAATGATTCTAATGCTTAGACCCGACTCCATAAAACCTGAACCCCAAATCCTAATCCGTAAACCCGAAACCCTAATCTCAAAGCCCAACACCCTGAACCCCCAAACCCTTCCGAACCCTGTCCTTCGCGAGTCGAAGCGGTAGGAAGTCCAATGGCAACTTGTAATCTTCAGTGTCGTCCCCGCCTTAAGGTTGAGAGTCCAGGGTTGATCCATTGAAGGTGGGGGAGAAGCGCAGGGTGTGGGACGCAATAGCTTGGGAAGTTTAGGGCTTTTTTTGGTTTGATAAGGATGCAAGGGTAGGTTTCAGGCATCGAAAACATTTGAACTGTTATTCCTCTATAGGAATTATAAAGACCAATCAAAAATCAACAGCTATCCTCGGAAGATGTCCTTCGCGGCTGAGCCAATTACGTCAAGTATTTGAGATGCTTGACGTGTTCTGATTTCAACGGGACTGCTTCAAATCCATTGTGGAGCTGCTTTTTAACTGCACGTGTAAGTCAGCTTATGGGCACGGTTGGCGAGTTTCACCACCGATCAAAAACTACTACCATTGCAGCAGCTCCCTTCGTTGCACGCTGACTCAACGCACTGGGAGCGGATGAGTGTTTTTCGCGAAGACGAGCCCAAAGCACGTAGTCGCAGGGAAATCTGCCGTACAATTCAGCTCCTTGCCTCTTCTTTTGCAGCACAAGAACACAGCCTCTGTGCTGCTAACTGATCCACGAACAGACACTCACCGCATCGCAACTGTGATCCGAATCAGTGCACCGTCGATGGCTGGGAAGAAACGCCAAATCTAGGTTGTTGCAACGAGACCTTGGCAAGCGACCACGCTGACAGCAACATTTGTAGAAGACATACAGCATCACCCCGTAGCAAAAGACCAGAACGATTACGCCGAGCAAGTCAAGAGCCGTGAAATCAGGCTTCGTCGGGTTCGTCATGATGCAATCGGATCTATTGACGCTGCTAGGCTTCAGCCAAAATGTGCAATACCGGGCATGACTGCAGCTGATGCGCCGAGGCATATAGTAATCAGGCATTGCAAGCACATGGCAGTGGGCATGCGCTCTCAATTTTCAAAAATTAGGGCAACTGTTGCAGTCTGTCCTGTTGGTCGCGGTTGTCATAGTAGTGGAAGTCGTAAGATGTTGCCAGGCACCATGCCGGAATGTTTGTAGTAAAGCCCTTCGCCCGAATGTCATATTTGGGATTCTGACATCTTGTCAGCAGACCATCTGAATTTACTTGCCCTGCAAGTTCAGCGTTGGATACTCTGGGCTCTTGACTCTTCGAAGAGTGTATGCAGATTACTGCGGGTCTTCCGGAGCTTCTGTTGGGTTTAGGTAAGAAGTTGTCATAACATCTAGATTTCTAGTGGGGATCTGTCTATGGGTCTTCTAGTGGGCGAGTTGGTCTTACGTGCGCCTATCGGGGGTAATTACTTGGAAACAGAAAGGCAGAACCGTGCGCGGAGATGTGCTGAGGTCCATGGACAGAAAAATAAGCAAATACTATCCCTCATAGGCTCATAGCCTGTCGATAGCTGCAGTATATTGCACCCCGAAACCATTTGTGCATTATATCTGGCCCCTTGCGTTAAAAGCTGTGCAATGACTGTACAAACCCCTACATAACATAGTCTCCATGGCGTTCTCCGCTTTCTTTTCCATGTCATTCTCCACTGTACAAATTCTTTCGATCCTTATACCCGAACTCTGGGCCCTGAACCCTTCATAAAGCAGTTGTTTCCATATTCTTTTCCATTTGATTCTCCTGCCAAACTAAAGCCGAGAAGCTCGTCCCCTTGCAGAGAGCGGCAATCTCCAGTCTGGGTCAGGCGCATGCCGATTGAAGGCGTTAGGCTAAGTCGTTTCTGAAAATTCAGGCACCTTTCACGACCCTTGGGATATGCGGAGATGATGAGGGTATTATTGGCTTTAGGGTTGAGGGTTATGAAGGGAACATGGGGACCCTTATTCGGGACAACAATGATGACATCTTGGGAAATGCTCATATTAGGTTTCAGCCGTCACGCTTACTCTCATTGGCATGCTGCAATTCCTCATTGGAGCAACCAAACTACACAAGATCAGTTGTATAATAGAGCTGGAATAGTTACTCAAAACCTACGAAACGTGCTCAAGCATGCCCAGCGGCGTGCACCAAAGCCTCGTAAAGTAGGTCGGACCTTGCGGGAAACATTTCGGCTGAACTCAACCTGTGGCTTGTTGTTGAGGGCTTCCCACAGCAAAGCTTGTAAACCCTACGCCCCATGAAGGTGCCAAGGGAGCAGTTTTCATTTTGCTTTAGGATTTCTGAGTCTAAGAGGCTGACATAAGGAGAACCCAAGGCTAGGGTGGATGGAAGCAATCCCACACGGCTTCATATGCCCAATATACTGTACTTCCCCTGAGGCTCAAAATCGCCCAATGCAGGTACTATTCATAGACCCTTTTGGCCCATTGCAGATAGTAATTACAGACTAAGAGCCCCAGGGTCCTAGGACTGTGAGGACTTAAGGTAGTAGAAAAATTCCCTCCATGAATAGTATGCTTGGGATACCATCCTCGAACCCCATGAAGCAGCAGTCTTCTCAACGGCCTTGCGCCAACTAGAAACCGTGCGTTCGCAGAAGCAATATCGCAAAGGATCCTCGGTACCTATATAGTAGTAAATCGTGTGTATCTTCTAGGATCTAGCAGTATGGCATGGTCTGGGTCAGTACTGGTATTCCTTGCAAGGTACCGAGGATGCTGCAGATATCTTGTTGAGAGGAATTCAGTCTGACCCTGCCACAGGTGGTAAGTGTTTCGAGGGCATGGCCCCCTTGGCTCCCTGGAATTTCATGGAACTGCACCCTGAAGAAAAAAATGCTCCAGCAGTGTAAGTATGGATGATCAGAAGCTGTGCCCAAGCTTCTCATGAGGCGGTTGGGACGCAAAGCGCACCTTCAATCTTGCGACTGAGGGGCTCCAAAGCAAGAGCAAGCGCCTCGAATGAAGCCTCGAAAGCATGGACAAAGAGGAGAGTTGTCAAGTATTTGGGATGTTGGGATAATACAGGGCACCTCCTAAGGTCCCTGGATTTTCGGTTGCTGATTCTTGAAAAGATGCTAGCAATGTGGCCGAGACTTTAGATGAGCCTAACTCACGCTCGTAGCTCCACGCCTGGCGCCCATTTCGAGCCGTCACGGCTTGGACAACATCCGTAGCTGGTGCTCTACTCATGAGAACTTTCCAAACCATGCACGATCTCTGCATGGTTGCAGTCAACATAAAACTAGCAAAAGCACGCACGACTCAGATCATCGTCAACAACACAATCCGCTTGGCTAAGCAATAACAAGGAAAAGATTACTGAGAGGTAACAGAAGCCTCGAGGTGATACCCGAATCTCGCCCAAACCGCAATAGCAATAGTAGTGATTCTAGAAAGATAGTGGTAATAAGAGTAGTAAGCACCGCAAAAATAGTAGTAAGGATGATAGCAGTCTGAGGACGTGGGTTCAGGTTTAGGGCTATGTTATATATATACATACACACGCCTGTTTATTTATTGCGGAATTTGCTTCTAAATGGTGGGCGCACGGGCTCCCAAAGGATATGGCGATGCAAGCTCCAAACCATATACCCTGAACCCTAAACCCTAAACCCCAAATCCTAAATCCTCATTCCCAAGCCCTGAACCCTAAACCCAAATCCTAAGCCTTGAAGCCTAAGCCCTAAGTCCTAAAGCGCATGCAAAGCAGCACGAAGGCCCCAAAGGATGCCACAGCTTTCCTTTCAGCTCAGCTGCTTGCTTGAAATCTCAGGGGACTTAGTAATAACAAGTAGGTAATGAAGGATTTGTGGTTGGGATCAATTTGGGGGGGACCCCCTCCCCAGCCAGAATAAAAGGTCAGAACAAGAAATTGAGGTCGCCAGATTGAAAGAATGATTGGGACTCTTGGATCTCTATTACCACTGCATAGGAATGTATTGAATCTATTGAGAATCCAGCTTAAATCTGCTATCAGAATAGCTTCCCCACAGAACAATATTTAAATGTAGTCCCTTTTCACCATACGAAAAGCCACCTAATTGTACCTAGTCTTTGGAGCCCAATTCTACCAAGAGCAATTTCTTTAAACATGGTCCCTTTTATAAATCAAGCGACCGGATCAACCCGGAAGGCAACCGTAGGTCATCTGCAGCAACCTTTGGAGCCCTGCCAGAAAACGAGAGAGACAAAGAGAGAGACAGAGAGACGTGTGTGTATGTATATATATGTACATACATACATATATATATGTATATAGTGAGATGCATATTTATAGAGTATACACGCATATATACGTGAGTCAATCTGTACACATACGCACATGTCACGCATACAGATACATTTATAACTACATGTATATGTCTTCACATACTTACAATATCTCTCATTCTAGCTACAGACTGCGGCCAATGCCACTTCCCTCAAGGCAGGAGCACAGGCTAGCCCATCAAACCCAATACCCCTCAATAAAGGAGTCTGCTACAAATGACCCTAAACCCTAAAACCCTAGCACCTGACATGATGTGAGCTACATTCCTTAATTAAGGGGTTTAGAACACCCTGGCTAGATCCCAAAACACCCGCAAGAGCTATGTTGATAAACAAAGGGTTTGGTGTTCAGGGCACTAACCCAAGGAAGAGATTAGAAATAGTACCAGTGCAAGATAGTATGGAGAATCAATATTTAGCAGTTGGCATTTAGCAGCTATTTTGTTTTGACCACTTCCTTGACCTGATTTAGGGATGTTATTCAAAAACCTGAAGTATCCCTTACCCTTGGGGGACCTAGGGATATGCAGGCGGTGTAGATCACTGTTCAAGGGATACTGTTGAGAAACTTTCATTGTGTATCTTCTCTTCGATTCGTCATTCGGCAGGTTTCTCCTGAAGTGGAAGCTCTTCAGGTCGCCATGAAACCTCTGAACAAGAAATGGTGCCACGGCAAATCTAGGGCCAGTATATTAGGGTTTAAGGGTCTTGGGCTTAGGTTCCAGGAGCACCGCTTGGAGCTTGTCATAGTCGAGGGAAATACCTCAAACCCGCCTAAACCCCAAACCCTAAACCCTATAACGGCAATCAAGTCGCTTCTTTATCTCGGGATCAGCTTGGTGTACGCAGAACTTGTCGAAGAAGTACCTCTTCCAGCGATCCTAAACCCTAAACCCGAAACATGTGGCAAATGGGGGATTCTTGTCTGAAACTCTCAGGGTTGGGGCTTGGCAACCCTGAACGTTAAACAGTGTAGGGCTTGCTACGACAGACAGGTCTTCAGGATTTCGAGGTACGCATGACCTTCCAACGAGCATCCTGGATTATGGGATGGAGGGATCTTGAGTTTAGGGTCTATGGTTCTGTGGTTTCAAGTTTAGGGTTTGGAGCTTTGGCATGTCAAGCTTTCTGCTTGTAGGCTAATGGGTAGTTAGAAGGGGGGCCACAAACAGCAGAACTTTGCTTGTGACTGTATTTCTGGCGTTCACGGCCTCTTTTGCTGCCCAGAAATCTGCCGGTTGATCATGGTTTTTTGTTTAGGTTCATAGGGTTAAGGTCAAAGGTCAGTGGACAGCACCACCAGAAAACCCTTGAACCTTAACACCCCCCTACGCAGGCACTGAGGTGGTTCTTCTTAGGGACCGGTGTATGTTTGCACAATATGAGGCCTTACCGCAAAACTGCATTTAGCCCAGAAACCCATCACCTGGAAGCTTTCCGCCCCTCTCATCACCCCGAATGCTGTCCTTTGATCGCCAACTCCACAGAACTTTGATCACGCTGAAGCTCAAGAAAAAACATGTTGGGAACTGGTTTTTGCTTGCAAACCACCATTTGGGGAGGTCGCATTCGTTTGCCCAGTAGGACTCCTGCTTACTTCCTAAGCTCCGGCCTATGCCTGCGTCCCAACGCCACAGGCACGTGATGCCTGGGAAGCCAGATAACTTCAGTTGCGAATGCGGTAGGGTTTAGGTTTTGGGGTTTAGGTTAAAGGCACCGGGCACTTCTGTACAAGATCCAGTCCCCCATTCCTAGAGCCAGCGAAGAATTATCAATATCGATTTGAGGTCTACTTGATGCACCCCCGCCATAATTACACAAGAAATTCGGGACCGTAATATTGGCCATTAATGGGCTTTTGGATAAAGGATTGCTCTACCTGAACCGTCCAATGCTCGCAGGCATGAAAGGGTTCTGGGTAGCGACACCTGAAGCCGCACCAGAAGTCAGGCAACAGTGGAGAATCAAATAGACAAGACCATGGAAAATCGAATGGAGACTAGGAAGCCTTAAGCCCTAAGCCCTCAACGTGGCTTCTAGGCCTGATCGTGAAAGTCCAACATGCGTTAGTACACATACATCCTGAGGCATATGGTGCTTGGGGTCATGCAGGAGTGTTCACGTCTAACGCGGGACATTACAATGGAATCACGTTGGAGTCTACACAGGCGTCTGCAATGGCTGGATCATCCCAACTTGTAACACTCCTTCTTGCGCTGCAATCTTTCCTGCAATATTGTTGCGAGCTGCTGTTGCAAGCATGGGGCATAGTGCTCCCACTCCAAAATGCAAACGCAAAGCCCTCAACCCATAGCACTGAACCCCAAGCCCAGAGCCATAAACCCTCAACTCCAAGTAAACCCTCCCCCCAGAACCCTAAACCCTGAGCCTAAAATCTCAGTCAACCCTCAACCCCCAGCCCCACACCCTCTGCCCCGAACCACACCCTAAGGGTCCAAGTACCTAATAGATGTAGTCGGGATCTGGGCAAGAGCAGGTGTAGTACAGGTTTTGAACAAGAATATGATGATTGCGTACTTGGACCTTCAGGGAAAACCCTAAACCCTAAAACTTTGACCCTATACCCTGAACCTAAACCCTAAACCGAACACCGGGCAAGTTGCCAGAAAGCTAGCCCACAGAGGAAGGCGATGCTGCCGGTGGTCAGAGCCTGGCTTGTACAATGTTGAGAACAGTAATAGGCTGAATATACGGTTTAGGGTTTAGGGTTTAGGGGCTTAGGATTTAGGTGTTTGGGATGTAGGATTTAAGGACTTCGGGTTTTGGATTTAGAGACATAGGTATATAGGGTCAGATGGCGGTATTTTGGGGGTACATAGGATTAACGGAAAGGAAAATGGAAACTACTAGTTAGGGTTTAGGGTTGATAGGGCGCCTTAATGGAGAATCACACTGAAAATCGCAGGGAACATGAAATGGAACCTGGGGTTCGATAGGGGGTTGCACTGGTTCATTCGGGCATTTTGCTAACTCAGACCCTCAAGATTTGGATGCTGCTACAGTCATGTGATAGTACTTACTGTGGGGGGGAGGGGTTAAACATTAGGGTCGGGTTGACAAAGCCCATTTGTGGAGCATGTGACTCTTTCCTAGCACTTTGGTGGGAATATTTCCCTGGTAGTTCCATAAACACAGGGACTCACATATAGACCCCACAATTACATAATCCTTGTAAGGGGGGTGGGTTTGATCTTGGGAAGCCACCCTCCCGGTTGTTAGGGTTTAGGGTGTTTCAAACCCAATGCTTGCAGCTTCATATGTCTAATTAAGGTTCAAGGTCTTAGGGTTGTAGTGATTTAGCGGTTTAGGGTCTTCGGGTTCTAGGGACTTAGAGTTTGAGGCGTTAGTGTTTTAGGGTCTTAAGGCTGTACCTTCGGAGCATACTGGGCTTGGGATTTTGCATGATGCCTGTGCGACTTGGCGGTTGGATGCGTCTGTCACCCTGAGGCTCCATGCAGAATTACCTAAAGACCTAAGGGCACCATGCAGGTACCGTTTTTACGCACTATTTGTAGACTAGACTTTAGGGCCCTATGCAGGTAATGTTCTCGGACTTGGAATTTAGGTGGGCAAAGGTTGGGGAGCCCAGCCCTGTTACTGCCTGCTGGTCGCTGACCTTCCCAGTGCGCAGGCCTCATTGACAATTGGGGCCTTCCCAAACCCCTTAGACCCTAAGCCCCTTACCACCCAAGCCCGAGAACCCTTAAACATGTAAACCCCACACCCCGTTAACCCCTGGAACGCCTAAGTCTCTAGACCCCAAACCCCAAGAAGCAGTACAGACCTTTGGCATACATCATGTGGATTATATGGAGACTGTAGCAGTCCGTTTTGGGGTTTAGGCTTTAGGGTGGATGGGGCCTTGCCTGCAGCCTCAACCCTAAACTCTAAACCTAAATGGTGAGCTCTCCAAAGTCCAGCCTGTACTCCTGATATGGGGATTTGATTCCTTTGGGGAATGCTTTTAGAATTCCTTTAGGTCTACAAAGGGAGCTGTAGAGAAAATCATTTCCCATAGTGGCGATTTTAGGAACAAGAATTTTGATCAACTACCATGTGCTGATGAAATGATATACCTGTCCAGTCCAAGTCCTGTTCCCAGTATTCACGCTCATTACCTCCAAAGAACTCTATGCCATCCAAACTATGAAATAGCTGCGAGCAAGATTCTTTTTTAGATAAGCTCTTTGTATATAAGCCTAACGACAATCATGTCGGAAAAAGTTTATAGTACGCGCTAGCATGCGCGCCTGAAGGCGTAAACTTTACTAGCATAAAGTTTTCTTAGGGATGGAGAGTCAGCTAGCAAGTGAGACAACCACGAGCCAAGGAGCATATGGTACCGAGTTGACTTCCGTCACGTGACGGTTCGGGTTTACCTGAAACAAGTCTGCTTGCAGGGTCAGGGGGACTTAGTATACTTATAACCCTCCAAGCCAGATAGTAACCCCTGCTATCCCCATTAGAAACCTCTCACTTGGTACCCCTTGACCCTCCATAACAAGGTTTAAAGTACCAAGGGTCGTGCAGGACTTTCATATCCACTGTAACTGTATGAGTGGGTAAGACACGTCTGGGCAGAATGTCAGCAGTTAAACCCTCAGCCCTCCCTTAGAAACACCAGGGAGTGCTCCTCTGGGGCTCTGAGCCTCTAAATAAGACCTACAGTGGGCTCTAAAATCCATACATGGTACCTACATGTTGCTATTAGGTTTAAGGGTTTAGAGTCTGGGCCTTAGGCATCTTGGATGGTTGCCGAACAGACTTGCCGCCCCCGGGGCAGTCAGAGCCTCTTAAGTGGATCCACGGGCAGAACAGCAAGGAATGCAATGTGCGTGAGAGCCTCGTGGGTTTACCTACTGGCTCTTCGTAGGAACTATGGGAATATATTATACTCGGATGATATTCCCTTGTTCCCTGCTAAGAACCAGTAAGTTTAGGGTTCATGGAACACGCCTGCATGGCTCTATGCAGCTGAAATGTTGCGTCCGGTCGTCCGCACTTTCTCCAATTAAGTTGCTTTTAAGGAAACAACATTATATGTACTGTGCATATACAATAATCTTAATGCTAAGGGCCCGGAATAAACCCCAGAATACGCTAATCCTTACTATCGGGGCTCGCAAAAAAGGTACCCTAATTTTGGACACTCCCTCCCATACACATACCCACATCATGCTGAACTCTTTCAGGCTCATTGGCAGCAACCAAGTAGTCAAGCCTTCAAAGCCTTTAGTCCCAAACGGTCGCGGACATTCTGCGCCACTTACTGTTCAGGGTTTAGGGCTTAGGCACAACGTCGAAACTGGTTAGTCGTGTTTAGAGTTTGGGGCTTGCGCAAAAGGGAAGGCAGATGGAAAATGAAATGGGTGGTTGTCAAAATTATGGTCCCTTTTTGGGTCCCTATTATAGTACGGCACCTAATATTTAGGGTACCCAAAAGGGGACCATGATTTTGACAACCACCCAAATGGAAGCTACCAGGGGTTGGGGTCGGATTAAGGGATTCAGAAATATTCTGTAAGTCATGGAATAATAGTAACTATGATATTGCAGGAGGACAATCATTAGCCTTCCCTATACCAGAACTTTACAAGGAATTTAGAACCGTAACATTGATAATGTTCATATACAGCGCCATGTAATCACAATTTCCATTCAGTTTTCCATGTTATTTAGATACTCTATTAAATCTATTACTTGACTCTAAGCCCCAATCACGAAAACATTTGTAACTATCTGTATATAACGGCATGTAACCCCAGTTTCCATTCAACGTTCAATGCTCTTTTCCATCAGATGCTCTACTACTGCGGGTAAGAGTATCCCTAGACCCTAAACCCTAATCCCCAAGCGGGCCGAGCTGCTGGTAGGATGCCAGCTGCTCTCAGAGAGGCAGCAGGAATGGCTATGCAGGCGGAACAGAAAAACGCGCCTGCCAGATTGCCTCAAACAGCAAGCGAATGAAGAAATGGAAAAGAAAATGGAAACGACCACTTCGTGCTTGAGGTTAAGGGAATGGCAAAATGGAAGCTACTCTACTATTGGGGGGTCAAGTACCTGGACTACTACTACATTCGTTGCTGACCAGAGGTAATTTATCGCTTAGAACTCTCGGCTTTAGATTTGGAGGTTGTGCTTTATGGCCATGGCTGGAGCGTAGCAGGTTTCGGGTTCGGCTTTCCAGGACAAAGATAGTATTTCTTCATTAAATGGCACTGAGGACTTCGGCATCCAGGAAAAACTGCGAACTAGAGACGCAAGTCAGGTTCCCCCTTGAAAGCACCATGCGTATCTGTGATAACCCGAGAAAGAGCAATCATCTAGAAAATGCACGCATGAAAAAACATCACCCAAACACACCGTGTACACTCCTGCGTAATTCGGCAGTGGCCTTGCGCAGTAAGTCCAAAGCGATTCAGAAATCCTTGGAGGGACGCATGTGACTCCTAACTTTGAACCCTGAATCCTTGAGCCGTTTACTTTGTGCCTGTGCGACTGTGAGCCCGATTTAACCCTTCCAGTAAGGGTCCAAGTACCCAATAAAAATCTACTTGCCTAAAACTTGTACTGCAACGCTTTAATACCCAAATCCTGAAGACCCAAGTATGAGACCCTTGAGGCTACATTATCTATCTATGTGCATATATACATACATGTATATAGATACACATGTATATACATATATACATGTATATATATGTATATATATATATATCTACATACACACCGCTGTAAAAGCCCTGTTCGTATGTCGTTTTCCATTTTCGATTCCATGTGATTCTCCATTTTTGGGGCCTGAACCCCATGTATCCTTTTATGCCCCCATATACTCCCTTCAGGGGACCTCTTGTACCTTAGAGCAAACCAATGGCCAAAGTTGACAGGCTGCTATGGATCCACAGCGCGCAAACCTTAGACAGTCTCCCATCCATCCAGCAGTGACCTCAGGTCAGCAATCTACTGTGGGACAAAATAACAGGAATAGTTGAAATCAGTACTAGAAAATATCGTAAAAATAATAGTGATAGCAAAACTAATAGCTGTATGATAGAAGGGTGTAACTTGTGTGGCTCGGCCGTTGGTTGCATAATGTTTGGTCCAAAATGTTCCAACAGAACTCTGAACCCGAGTATTCTGAAAGCTTACACAGGGCATTGTAGACACAGTCTACCTGTAGTGCAGGCCCTGCGGACACGTCTTTGGGCAGGTGCCCTGAACCCTAAACCCTAAGCCCTAAACCCCTAAACCCAAACCCTAGGCCCTAAACCCTAAACTCTAGACCGCATTGTAGAAGCTTGGGTCAACCTCAGGCGTCGTGGTTTCGAAGTTTCTGAACTGAAAGGTACCCTAGAGTACATGGGGCTATTGACGGATTATTCAGGGCCTTGCTAAAGGCTATATGGCCATCATTGTGAGAAAACTCCCTTTCAGATCCGAAACGCAAGTCAACCCCCCTTTCTACAAAAAAAATCTTACCCCAAGGTCCAAATAAATACAATAAGCATATACTTGCCCAAACCTGTATTTCAAAACCTATGACCTAAAACTCAAGTACCTCATTCTTGGGTACTTGGACCCTGAGGGTTAGGAGGTGTAGAAGCTCGGAACGCTTGAAAGCCTAGGGTTTAGGGTATCATCTCAGGAACCTGTACCGACTCTCATCGGAGGCACTAATAAAGTAGTCGATTTCGGAAACTTCGCGGGACTTGACGAACATCGCCTCTGCCTCCGCGTTGGTTTTTTATTGTTTGTGCATTTCTGGGTTTGAGTGGGCTGAGGGTTTGCTGATAGCTTGCTTCAGTGAAAAGTACTCTTTCACAAGAGAAAGACAGGTGTCACACAGTTTCCAGTTTTCACATGAACCCTAGTTTACATATAGTTTCCATTTCATGTTTTTCTTTTCCATGTGATTTCCAGTATGGGCCAAACTCTACATTATGGATCCTAAGCTCTGAATGCTTTTGCCCTGAACAGGCTGTGCGCTGTCAAGTGCAGTTCCAGGGAACGGCTTCTCATCTAATACGGTGCCACGTGGTAAGGTTCATTTAGGGTTTATACGGTCTAGGGTTAAGGAATATGGGCACTGGTATTTCTTCAATTAATGCCTATAAGGACCTCAGTAACCCTTGCATAGCCCTGGACTTATTCTAGGACCCCCTGTCTTCCAGGGTCATCCACATGACAGTTTTCAGCGGTCTAATCCCACTGTAGGGGTCTCAGAAATACCACACGGTCATACAAGTCCTATACATGAATATACACCAGGTATCCATTGTTTTTCATGTTCCTTCCCGTTGATTCTCCCTCGATGACACCCCAAACCATAAACCCTGTATATTTTTTCGAAGCGATCCAAAGTGTCTATTTTCCGCGTTCTTTTCCATTTTGATCCAGACCTGTCCTCTCCTTCTTCCTCGCTCACAACCTTTCAAAATGGAGGATTGCGCTTCGCGATTTCCAAGGGGAAATATGGGGATTTCTGAAATTAGGTTCAAGGTTTAGGGCTTAGGTGCCTATAACCCTTTAATACTTACATCATCAATGTATTGGGCCCATATTTGGGGTCCCCTACTTCTGGAAACTCCCACCTTCTTTTCATTCGCGCTGCGCACACGTGGCAGGTTGAAACTAAGAAGTATAGAGCAGACCGGGCATATTATGTCCCAAACCCTGAACCCCAAACCGAAACCCTAAACCCGAACCCTAACCTTTTTCCACTGGATTCTGCATTCTTTGGGGTAGTATCCCTTCACCCTTAGTCCCCAAACCCTGGATCATAATGTTGGTCACTAGCTAGGCAACTTCTATTTACCGTGAGCCTCCTATATAGCTTTGTTTTGAGTGGCATATCATAATCCCATACCAACAAACCGTAACAGATCCAAACTGGGTTGCTGTTAAGGAACTTAAATTAAATTGCCATAATATGAGTATCTGGTAAATAGTAGGATCTCCTTGGTACAGTAACCCTAAAACCTAAACTCTATATGCCCTTATTTCAGTAACTTATTTTGGTAATTTCCCCAAATACGGGGACCCCGATATAGACCCTAGTATACTATACTCCTTATTATGGGGATCCCACAAATGGTACCCCCATTTAGATTCCTTAACAGCCACCCTTGAGTTGGCCCGTACTAAGCTGGCTTTGTCCACTGTCAGCGCATGGTCCTGGAGGCTCATTGCCTTGGCTGGGTTTGACATGGCAAGGGTGCCTTAGGGTTTAGGCAGGTTAAGTGTCAGGGGTCTAGGGTTGAAGTTTATAGGTTTAGGGTTTGGGGTTAACTGAGGGTTGATTTTTTTTCGGTTTAGGGTGTAGGGTTAAGGGTTTAGGGTCTGTAAGGGTTTAGGGGGATCTGAACTTAAGGTTTCAGGCTGGAGGGCTTTGGTCCTAGGGCGAAGGTTTCTCAAACTGGGAGTTTCTGAAAATTGTGGGCTCTAGGAACACCCAAGGGATATAAAAGGACTATTTTGAGAAATTCCTAAGTGTCGGGACTTGTGCGGATAATCATGGGATTGTATGGGTTCTTTCCTAGGATTATTAAGACATTGATTGCGCTGCCAGGCCCAAGCATGTAGGTCATGTCAGGTCTTATTTGTTTCCTGTTGCTGGCAGGACAGAAGCCCCTCGCATACCCTTCAAAATGTCAACCGCCTTGTGAAGACACGCCATAACTTGGTGTACAAACCTGGTATATTCTTCTATTGACAGCATGAGGCCATAACAGCCGAACTCCATGTTCAAAATGTCCATTTTCGTATTGGGGATGTGCGGGATTATGTATATGCGGTCATATAGGGGTTTATAGGATATATATATATATATCTTGGTGGCTATATAGGGAATAATGGAAAAGAACATGGAAACTACTACATTAAAGCAGGGTTATATAGAGGCTTTCGGGCTGGAGGATGTGGCATCTGGGCTTCAGCTCCGACGCCGACAAAAACGTAAAGGGCATCTGTACCAACGCCTTAGATATCCCCGTAGCATGGCCCCTAAAAGGTGGCAGATCCTAAACCCGAAACCCTGAGCCGTCCGTTACTGGAGTACAAGACTCCCGCAATACGTTCTAGACCCCACTTTCCATTCCATTCCCGGTTTGCTTGTCCAGTTCATTCTCCATATAAGGTGAGACCGACTCCTTCCAAGCCGCAGCAAGGCTTCTCTGCTCAGCCAAAGCCATTAGACCAGGGTTCAGGGTTTAGGTGTGGATGGAGGACATCGTGCACCGCATTATATACCTTATGCCCTCGAAATTGAAATGCACTAGTAGTGGTTGCTAAGTGGTGCAAGATTTACTCCCTCCATCGTGTATCCTCGCGCAGGTTCGCTTTAGGGAGCTGTGAGCTGCTTAAAAAGTGCAGCTGAAGCAGTCCGCCAAGAAAACTGAAACTCAGCTCCGTAAACCCCACCTGTAACCTCAATGAACCACAGCTGAGGAGAAACCACCCCTTGATTAAGAGGTATAGATCATAAACTGCAGGTAGTTGGGGTTCCAGGTAAACCTGAAGCCCCAAAGCCGGAAGCACATGCAGGTTCCAAGCGCAAATCTGATACACTAAATCGCAGCTACCGAGCCTTGAAGCAGCCCAAGCCCTATGCTCGACTACTATAGAGGCCTAAATCTTCACCGATATCTGTTAGAGGTCTATTTGATGTGAAGTATTACACCCTGAGTATGCCAGGAACCTGGGACCATGATATTGGCAATCATTAGGCACCTACGTTAGGGTTTGGGCTCAAAGTTTGGGTTTTTGCAGTGTGGGGTTCAGATTAATTAAGACCCCCTGCTTGAAATGCGAGCTTAGTTGAATGCGAAGCCCGCAGGGTCAACACCTTCAAATCCTTTTGCCCGTGACCCGAACTCTAAATCCTAAACCCAAAACGTCAAACCCTAAGCCCTACACGCTGTGCCCCCAAAAACTCCAGTCTGATCCAGCAGCTTTCAAGTATCTTCCACACCCGGTTAAGACGTGCCCGATGTGTGTCGCTCGCATCCTAGGCGATAAGCGTTGAGACATGGGAGTTTCTGCAGCTACTAGCAGGAGTTTAGAGTCTGGGCTTTAGGATAAGTGTCCACCTTCTGTAGTGGCAAATATTGCAGTTCCTATCATAAGAGCCCCCCCAAAAAGACACCCGTCCTTCCCGATTCTAGGAAATTCTCACATCTTATCACATCTTGAAGCCTATATGGCAAAACTCACAGGATGCCAAGCCGAAGTCTTTGGTCTCTGCAGGGGTCAGGGCTTAGTTCTTTTGAGTTTAGGGTTTTAGGGTTTAGGGTTCTAGGTAGCAAAGTGGAGATCTCCACAACTTGCTGAGCTTATGATGGCCCTTCCATAAACAGGGAGTTCCTAAAATACCATAATGTCATTCTTCTTGGGGCCCCCGAAATGGAACCCATGTGGCTGGAGCATTATGCATACTCTGACTCTTCTTAGCAAGGTCCCCACTTCTTGTCTGTGCTGACTAGCTCTTTGAGGCAGCAATAGGTTCTCCCATGCTTCCTGCCTATAGGTGGGGGCTTCAAAGGGAAAAAGTTCAGGGTTTAGGGGTTCAGGTGCCGTCTACCCTGATGATACAGGCAGGCTACCCCAAACTAACATGGAACCCCATGTAGACTGTCCTACTGTAGACCCTGGGTAAATGGACTGTAGTCTACTAGGGGTCTCATCTATACTGAAAATCCTACTTGTTTTCCTATATTCCCCTTTATAAAAAGCCTTTACAATCCTTTCTCTCCCCACTCTAACCCTATACTCGAAGGCCCAAATAGTAGTTTCCATTTCACCCCATTAGCCCTAAACCCTAACCCCCAAACCCTAAAACCTTTCCCCTAAGCCCCAATTCCCAGACCGCAATTTACAACAACCACACACCTCACTTGAGCTCAGCCACAAGCTGTCATCCTTGAGGGTAATGGACAGCATCGATCCGGAATTTGAAGCTGAAGGGTAGGGTAGAGTTTAGGGAGTTTAGGGCTCGGGGTTTGGGGCTTAGGGCTCCTAGGGTTCATGGGGCTTTTAGGCTGTATGATGCTCAGGGTACTTGTTGCGGGGCATCCAAACGGACAGG
Organism: Symbiodinium pilosum; assembly: GCA_905231905.1. Lineage (NCBI taxonomy): Eukaryota > Dinophyceae > Suessiales > Symbiodiniaceae > Symbiodinium > Symbiodinium pilosum. The sequence goes on along the minus strand of CAJNIZ010046993.1, from coordinate 6,944 downwards.
TCCCAAAGAAGGAGCCTCAGAAGGTCTGTCCTATCTGGGAGTGTTGGGGATCTATCTGATTTAGCGCTGGCGTGGCACCTGTTTCAAACACAAAACCAATGTAAACAATGCAAACTCGTCGAAAGGAGACGTCCAAGACACCTATTGAATGCCTTCAACATGTGTCAATTTAGCTTTAGCAACCTGCGACACAAACCTGAGCGCAGAAGAACGCCTACGCGCGCAGGCGAGAAACCCCATACGCGCGGACCCTGGCCTGCGGTACTTGTACACAAGCTCCCACATAGCACGTTTTTTCGCTGCTCATGTTGGGAGGGGGGAAGGACAACCCTAAACACTAAATCCCGATGGGAGCTTGGGTGCCCTGCAAGACAGGTTGCATACTGTTGTTGTCAGGAAAGTAAAACGTAGGCTGGCAATCCCAATTGCCATGTCCCATGCGCAAGCTCCACAGGTTGAGGGTTTAGGGTGTATATAGGGCTTAGCTTGGATTGGGTCATTCTTCTTGCGACTTGGTTTGGTATTCCTTCAGCACATTGACAAAAATCAAAATTGCAACCCAGCACTTATCCAGTAAAGCCTGCGGCCTTCACTGGCTAGTGCCAACTTCCACACACCTGCGCGACCCACTCCTCTGAAAGGATCATAGATGTTCTGTAGGGGCTACTAAGGGGATGCATCCCCCCATTTCAACAAAGCATGAGTAAGGGGCCTTCTTTTGATGTCCAGCGCTTTGTGCGATGCGAGATCTCCTGGAAGTGTCTTAGGCTGTCATCGGTAGCTTGGTAAGGGGCATTTCTGGCACTTGGCGCGGGAGGACTACTATATTGCAACGCCGAAGTCCTAAACCCTAAGACCTAAACCCTAAGACCTAAACCCTAAACCCTGACAATGAATCTAGGCCCTATACCCTACAATGTAGTAGTTTCCATTTTTCCATTCTCCCAATATAACCCCTAATATGACCCCCATATACGCCTTTATTCTCTAGGCAATTAACTAACTCCCTTCCCAAAGGCCCGAAGGAGCTTCCATGGCAAGTCGTTGTCAGTTCGTGGGTGGATTTCTTTGCTGCGTGTAAAGTACCTTATACAACAATTATGCAAGGAGCCTAGGACCATAAGATTGGTACGTATCCCTATAAAACCCTCATATACGCCCAGTGTCCATGTAATTCCCATTTTTGCCATTTGATGGTCCACCACTTCTGTATGTGTAACCTAGGAACAGAACGCTGGAAATCATTTACACTTCACTTCCACAGTACCCCATGAAGCAATACAAAGGGAAGTCACGGTGGCAGGGTAAGATCTATCCAAGATAGAGTAAATTAAGGCCCCTTTAGACATGAAATTGCTATGGCTTTACAGGGAGTATATCTGGAGTATGATCCATGATAATTTAGGCCTGTTTCCAGAAATCTCAGCTATGCTGCAGGCACAGAGTTTTAGATTTCTCGGTTTTAGTCAAGGGTGCGGCGGCAACTTGGTGCATCCTGTGCTTTGAAAGAGACTTAGATGAGCATCATTTGAGGTTTCACGTTCGTTTGAGGGAGTATTGTTCTTCATTTGTCTAGACAATCAAATACCACTCTATGCCCAGCTGTCTACAAAGATTGCTGCGTTCTATACGTGAAGTGCATGTCCTCCTCACTCACCTCTAGCGCGTTGTCCTGCGAAGGCAGGGAGCCGTTGGTTTCCAATGAACCCATGGACAGTACATGAGACCAAAATGGGCATGTAGAACTTATAGGGTGCAGAATAGGCATATATATGTGGACCCCGACTTACACTAAGTCGGCCAAGCCATGGGCCCAGGGTTCATGGTTGTTCAGGGTTCTCTGGACATGCCGGACAGGGAGTCCACACACCCTTAATCCCTGCAATGCGTGGCGGACCTCTTGCGACGGACACTCGGCACTCCACTGGGCACGGCGTTCTACCCAAGAATGGTGTATAGAGGATAAAATGCAGTAAAAAGGGTTGCTTGCATCTTTTGACGGTTTTGATTTTGGATTCATGGGGGGTTGCCCACGAGGCGCCCATGAGGTTGAGAATATCCATTTGTGGGCTTTCATCATGTTAGGCATCCCAAGAATACTTGAGGATCATGACACGGGGCATTGCGCAGGAATTCAGGATTGTTCGCGCTTGTGGAACCGTATGATCAGATGTTCGTTCCTCAAAACCCCAGCACGCTTGAACGAAAGTCCTTGCATACGTCTAGGGCCCTAAACCCTAGACCCTGTACATCACTTAGGCTCTCAAGGTCGCACAGACATACCCCAGGGCCCTAAACTCTAAACCCTAGACCCTAAATCCTAAACCCAAAACCCTGACTTCAAATCCTAAACCCGCAACCCTAAATCCTAAATTGAGCTCCCGCCAACCAGGGCTTAACAAACCAGGGTGTA